>JAECUM010005605.1:0-76248 GCA_016617855.1 Megalonaias nervosa
TATGTTATATGAACTGACATTGAACCTGCTACTTATAAAAGTACTAATATGCAACATTAGAATAGAAATACTAAACCTAATACAGGTCAAATTTATTAATTTCAACGTGTTGCAAAAGACCCTTGTCTTGGAAACAATTCATGTTATGAACCCTACCTGACCCAAGCCTAATTCTGCCTAACAATGTAGATGACAAAATAACTCTAATCTGCCAAGGTGAAAGTTACACTCAGCAAACGGTAAACCCATTTCTGTAACAAGTGAACAGACCTATAACACAGTCGGTCAAAGTAAGGCTGGCAAATGTTTAACATGTGTCATCAACTGATGAATGAAAATTTTCTTGACTGAACATTGACCGAAAATAAATGTGGCTGCCAGTCATTTGGGTCTCAATGTCTACTGAGGATCTTAAATGTAGGATGGCCAAAATGTCTAAAACTCTCCGCTCTTTAAATTTCCTGAGTGGTAGTTTTGATAAGTAATCCGGCCTCTTACCTGCACAGGGACTATTACCCAAGTTCATAACCCTGTCTTTCATGATTGAATTATATAGATAGACTGTAAGGATAATTCACATTAAAACGAGTCTTGTTTCAAGAAGGCTGCTTAAAATGATTTCTATGATTAATTAATAAGGAACATATTAATTTTGTATAGGTGTAAATTTTGTATTTTAATTTTTATTTTAAGCACACAAATGCTGTTAATGTTATAAAAGTAACGGAATACATTGACATGCTTCTTTTTTATATACAATTAGATGCATGTATATATACATTACCCAATTTAGTCCACTCGTATTAAATCTACTAACAATGTCTAATCATGCTTGCTTCCTTCATGAAAGAAAGAAAACAATTTTTCTAATGTCTGCATGCATGACATTTATGTCTACCTGTAGCGTGTTTTATATTGCCTCTTTTCAGGCCCTTACTGGACTCCTGATGAACATCTTAGCAGTGTTTTCTTTGACTGTTGGAATCAACACATGGGGCAAAGTGATATATGGCTTTGATATCATACCAAGCTTTATTGCAAATTCTACACGCTCATAGGTTTTGCTTCTTCGGATGTAGAAGAGCATATATCTGACATCGGAAGTCAACAAATTATGGCAAAGCTGTGAATACATTTGAAATAATCTAGTTTGTTATTGAGGAATTATATACGCATATAAAAAAATTTTCATTCTTGCTATAAAGTACAATTTAGATATAATCACATTTCAAACATTCATCTAACAATCACGTCCCAGGAAATCGTCAAACATTTGGCTTTGAAATGAAGATGATTTCAATAAACGAGTCAAGAAGTAGAAGGAATAGTAGAAAAACATTTTAGTAACATGTTAATTTAATTATTGTGGCATTTATCATTTAGGTGATTCAAGCATACGACTGATTTTGAACACTAGACAAATTCAGTTTTTAGAATCAAGAGAGTGTGTGTGTGATTTGGACTTTTAACGTAGCTTTAACAATTTTTCAGTCATATAGCTACGATGTCTGCAGTGCGGCACTTTATAGTGATGTCTAGCACTGGGGCATCATGCTGTAGACATATAGCATTATATCCCACCCAGTCACATTATCCTGACACCAGGCCGACCAGTCCTAAAACTAACCTCTTAATGCTGAGCGCCAAGCGAGGCAGCTGTTAGTGCCATTTTTAGAAATCTTTGGTATGACTCGGCCGGGGATCGAACCCACGACCTCCCGCATTCGAGGCGGACGCTCTAACCACTATGCCACCGGAGCGGTCTAACAATCAAGAAGGAAATTTTCAAAGGTTACAAACTCTAGGGCCACGATCTTCATAACTGAGCATAGAGTTGCTAAAGGTGGACGTTTAATCGGGGAATAAATTATAGCATTCATCATTAACTATCCAGCTGAGTACACGAAAGGAAACATTCATTTCAAATTTATACTGCACAGACTTTGCCTTATCCCCCCCCCCAAAAAAAATAGTAGTGCTGGCCTTCTTTATTTTAATACTTGTGCATATTTTACCCTTTATCTCATCCTATAGGCACAGCACGTTAATATGACGTAATTTTCATCTTTTTCTTCTTTGCAAACAATAGCAGTAACAAGTTTTGAATTAAAGATAAGAATTAAAACCGTCAATAAATGAATACAATTTAAAAACGCAGTGAGGATTATAGTTCATTGTTTCAAACAATAATTTACAGTTTGTTTGAATAATATTTGTCGTAATCATTGAGATATTTAAGCACTATAACAATCAGTATGCACAGATGCAGTAGCGAGAATGGATAGAAAAGAAAAGGACATAAGAATGAAAGTAGTATGGAAATGGGGCTTTTGCCTCATTCGTTACCCTATGGCTTCTCGGACCACCAATCTCAACTCTAACCCCCATGACAAGTTGTCCCCCCCCCCCAACAAATGGATAGAAAGGAAAAGGAATTACGAATTAAGCAAGAGAACAAAATAAATTGTTTGTCATAATTCTGTACCAGTACCTCGTAATTACGATCAAATCTGACAAGACTTTATTTCTATACTATTCTACATGACGTTACAAATTTACGTTAGTAAGTTGCTCGACTTACTGTAAATGGATGCTTGATTTTTCGTAAATGAATTTATATTATCAGGGAAATTATTAATCTATCCATTGCTCATGAGTGTGTGTGATATGGATTTTTAATGTTGCTTGAACAATTTTTCAGTCATATCGCTCCGATGTTTGCAGTGTGGCAGTTTATAGTGATGTCTAGCACTGGGGTATCATGTCGCAGACATGAAGCATAATGTCCTACCCAGTCACATTATCCTGACAGGCCGACCAGTCCTAACACTAACCTCTTAATCCTGAGTGCCTAGCGAGGCAGCTGTTGGCATAATTTTTTTTTATAAGCCTTTGGTATGACTCAACCGGGGTTCGAACCCGCGACCTCCCGCATCCGAGACGTATTGCTGTTAAGAGTAATCCGTGAACCTTATCGTAGCTGCTGACAAAATAAATAATAATTAAAAAAAAACAACAACAATTGACATATAATTTTATAGAAGTCCTTCTTTGCTTTTGTATTTATTCCGCTGTGGATAAAGATGAGGCCTCAAGCTAGCTAGCCTTCATTTGTATCTGAGATGTCTTAACATGGAAGATGAATAAAATGTTTGAATCATGCTGGGTTGGAAATTTCATTGATTTCGTTACAATACATTAGACATGTATTTTGTCAAAACAAATGCATACGTGACTCTTAATCGGTTAACATTTTTGACTGAGCTTTTGGTGAGGAACTATGTCATTTATGATGAAGGGCATGAGATGTGCGTGCCGGTTGTGCGTCCATACGTCTTGTACTTATTGCCTGTCATTTTGTTGTTACAATTTCATGCAGTCGGAGATAAATAATACAACTGACTAATATTGGCTAATATTTATTTCTCTACATTAATATCATGAAAAATAATATTTAGTCATATCAAAAGATTAGCAGTGTCGTTCAATATTTTGTAGGAAAATATTACAATTTACTGATTGGCTTAGAAACGAGAATATTATTTAAAATCATTGGATGGAAAAGTCCTTCCTTAGAACTCTCTATGCCCACAGGTGAGTAAAAATATTTTTTTTGTTTACTACTGATACATATTTTAAGATACAAACAACTTTGGGTATGTATGAATGGTGATATCAAAATCTCAAACAAGAATAAAATTAAAATCCAAAACAGAAGATAAATTGAAAGTATATACAATCATCATGTACAATTCTAATGATGTAAGCATCATATCTGTCTATAGGATTAAAAGTTCAGCAAAATGTAGGAGACACGAATGCTTAAATTTACGTATAAATAGTCATTGTATTACGCTATTTTCTTCCATTGATATTCATGAAACAAAAATAAATGCATTATGTTATCAAGTTATCGTGGTTAACGATAACTCTATTATCAAATACCGTCGTTGAAAAAAAGTATAACTAACATTCGGGTTATTTGTAAATTATATCAGATAACGTACATGTATATGAAAGCATCCAAGGGGTCTCGAGCAGCCGAGTGGTCTAAAGCGCTCGCCTTTACCAGTTAATACAACAACAACAACAATACTACTACTACTACTACTACTACTACTACTACTACTACTACTAATAATAATAATAATAATAATAATATCGACTTAGTACAGCGCCTAGTCTTTAGCACTAAGTTCTTTATAATATTAGATAAGACATAAAAACATATACAACGACAAGATTACGAAAACAAACTCCATGAAATTACCAACAAAAACATGCTGACAATAATTAAGGAAGTAAACATTATCAAGTCTCTAAGTCTGTTCTTCTTGTATGTCGCGTGCCCCCTACGGAATTATTACTAACCGCAGAGAAGGACGAACAATTATAAGATTAAATAGCTCCGATCCCTCAGTCAGCAAGGTCGACGGTCTAGGTGTATAAAGTATAAAATAATAAGGTGACACGTTATAGCGGTTTAATAAATTATATCACGGTATTCAACGATTACAGGACAATTTTGCAATGCAAATGCTTCCAATCAATACAAGACCTATTTAAATTGTCAGATATTGTATCACGCGAAACTAAAGGTGAGAGTGTTTCCTTCCCGTGTCCCATCTACGTTACTCATCTGTAACTTCCGTTTTGTATTCCTTTGTCGGTACTTCCGGTACCCTTGTTTCTGTTCTCTCGGCGCTCCTTGTCGGTACATCAGGTACCCTTGTTTTCGTCTCCGGCACTGCGCCTTTGTACTGCTGCCTATTCTCCCGGCCCTCCACGTCTTCTTCTCTCTCTAATCTTCGGGTGGCGTCCTATCCAACCCGGAAAGCTTCCTGTGGATTAGAAGGAACGTACAAAGACCTTTCATCAGCATAATGGCAATTAAATCATAAGGTCAACTCATACACTCACATCTAAATATTCCATACACGCTTGTTCTATAGTAAAGGATATAACAAAATCAATAATATCACGGCTTCTGATACAAACACACATATCTCTAATTCTCGATATAGTAACTATCAACATCAACAAGAATCCTACTCATATCCTACCTTACAAATTATAAAAGACACATACAAATATATAATGCCTAATTTATACGTGCACAAGGCCAACAATACGTAACTGTGCATAATCCACAACTATACATTCAAATACAAACAATTACAAGGTCTAACACTACTCGCTATTAAATTCAGTTATACACCACGATGCAACATCGTAGCAGATTACACCATCTACTTCGATTTTATACAAACAACTACATACATTAATTTTGAATATTACTAATTTGCCAACGCTGTTTACGACATGCTGATAATTCAGCTATACGTAGAAGATCAAATTTTTACTAAATTAAATGCACATAATAACGTATAAAACTTACGACACCTAGTTTGGAAAGTGATACAGATTCGGATATTTTACATCAGAAGCCGTTGTTCCCAATCTCGTCCGAAGTTCCTAGAACTCCCTTTCCCGCTCTTTTTACGAGTGCCCAATTTGCTCTCGGAATGCAGTATATTGTATCCCAGCTTCTATATGACCTATTTTTGCCACGTCAAAACATGCACTGATTCTTCCAAAATGAATTTAACAGGATAATGTCTGGCTGCGTGAGAAAATTTGACTATCTTAGTTCTGATTGGATACCGGTGGTCTCTTTGAAACCTATCTGAGGTAGTAGCACTGATATGTTATAATGTCAGGTTTTCCGGTCCCTAAGCCTAAGCCGACCGATGACATCAATGGCTGACTGCAAAACAAATAGAGTTTCTCACCACCGCGGCAAGGTTCTCTTTGAAGTAACCTCGAATTTGACCGGCACGGACAGGTAGTTTCTTTGTTTCAGAATCGGTCTAAAGTCGTAATATTATATATCACATATTGACATTACCCAAAGTACTTTGAATTACGAATTCTGTCAGAAGACATGTATAAACGCGAGGCTGGAATTGTTAGCAAATTTTCTCACACAACATTACATTGTCGAAACAGGTTAGTTTTAAGAGCACTCTTGAGCACAGTGTGCTTGGCGTCTAAGATCTATGGGCAATTCGTTCTACGTAGCTGGGCCCTGGTACGCAAAAGAACGTTATCCGTATGACTTCGTTTTAACAGTGAGAACAATGAGAGTACCAGTGACGGAAGAGGGGCGTAAGTTTCTCCATGGCGTATAAACATGGGTGAGGTCAGATAGTTATATTGTACTTGAGTTAGTCAAGGAAATGTAGCACAGTGAACATATATTTTGTGTTTCATTCTTGATCGAACGGTAGCCAGTGAAGGTTACAGAGCGGGGGGTGGTGGAGGTGTGCTCAGTTCTTCTTACTCTAAGGATGCTCCGAGCTGCCGTGTTTTTGAATTTTTTGAGATTACAGTGAAGATACTGAGACGAACCATATAAAATTGAGTTACAATAGTCCAGTCTTGAACGTGCTAAGGAATACATACGTGTTTTAGTGGCATCAACCGAAAGAAAATTCCGAATAGACCTGAAGCGTATCAGCTCCAGATATGTAACCTTCTTATATGTGCATTACATGTTGGTGTAATGAGAGCGCACTATCCAGAGTGACACCTAGGCTTCGTACTACTATGTAAATGTAATGTTGGTTTTGCTAATACTTATTGCTTGAGATAAAGGATGTGAATGAGAAAATCTTTGCGTGGTGATCAGGATGGCTTCAGTCGTATCGTCTCTCGTCTGCAGCTAGTTACATGTTATCCATGACTTCATATCGGAAATGCATCACTCTACCCCTTGGATTGTTGCCTCAAGTGCAGATGGGCAGCTAGATGTGTATCATCTGCCTACTACTAGTGAGGCACCGGATTTCAGTGTATAACACTTAAGAGCGACTCAGTTTATAAAATGATGAGAACGGAACCAATAAGAGAGCCTTGTAGAACACCAAAACATAGATCAACTGGGCTGGAATGTTTTCTATTTATGAACAAAATTTCTGTCCTGTTGACAACTTAGGAATTGAACCATAGTACGACTGAATCGTGAATGCCGAATACATGCTTGAGACGGTGAGGTAATGTATCATGGTCTGTTGTGTCAAAATGGCACAGACAAGTCAAAGAGGGAGAGGGCTGCAATCATTCCACTATCCAAACTAGACAGAAGGTCGTTAACTACTCTTTGAAGGGCAGTTTCATTACAATGGCGAAGGCGATATGCAGACTGCACATTGCTAGAAAGACTATTTGAATTCAGAAGAGATAAAAGTTGGGATAAAACAACTTTTTCTAAGATTTGTTAAATTAAAAGGAGGTTAGAAACTGTAGTTCTTTTAATCATTTGGGTCAAGTATCGATTTCTTCAACAGAGGCTTTACAATGGCAGTTTTAAATAATGATATTAGTTCCCCCAATGAGAGAAGTATTGAAAACATCGGTTATTGAAGGCAATATTGCATCTAAGCACTCAATCAGCAGTGATATTGGAATCGGATTGAGTTCACATGATTTTGGGGCGCTGTTAATTACAGTTGTATGTGCCGAATCCATAGAGATAGGTTCAATTGTTGTTTAAGGTTTCCGTGTATATCCTGTATCACAATTGTATGGTAAATCCAATCTCACCTCTCTCGGCGTGGGTTTGAATCCCTGGCTCGGTCAACGTGGATATTTGAGAAAGCGTGCAAGTAGCTTCCCGTTGGTCGACGGTTGTATCCGGGGTTTTTGCTAGTTATACCTCCACCAGTTATTCTATCCTCCATGTATAGCTTATCATGTGCTGGAAAATGGTCTTAAACCAAATATCAACATCATATGTAGGCATCTAAGATAACTGGTGTAAATCGGAAAGAACCTCACAATACGTAATCGTAACATATCAGCTGAGAAAAGTAATATGATTATCACATCAATTTTTCCGTCGTTTATGATTTTTATAAATTAGCTGTGAAATTACTGTTGAATAATAAAAAATTAAAATTAAAATTATAAATAATTCTATGACTTTTACGGATAAAATAATTTTTATTACACAAGCGTGATATATATTGACAAGCTGAAAGAAATGACTTTTCAACATCAGCAAACTTTGTACGAGAAATAAGAGTGATTTCATGCGCGGCAAATGTTAGCATTTGTTCGCGCTAGGTATAAGCCAGAATAAATGACCCAAGGTGAGAAATATTCCAGCAAGTTTTTGTCTGACATCCATGTTTGTAATTGCTTTAATTTTCTAGTCATCCGATAAAAACGTATTTTATACAATGTATTCAACATGTGTTGTTTCCATGCTCCTTTCACGTGGCACAATGAGATGCATGCAGATAAATATAGTCCGTTGCAAACTCCTGCATCAAAATCTACTCGTTGGATGCAATTTATAAATGTGAAAACCAGTGTGAGTCGAACACATACTGAAACGATATGTCAAACAACTATTATAATAATTATGTCAGAAGTCAATGGGAAAGATAATTAAGATTTGACTACTGTTTGTATATATCTTATATAAATTTAGATTTATTTGTTTTGGGAGTGTCTCGTTAAAAAGCGTGTCTCCCCCCCCCTCCACACCACTTGCAATCTACGTACATTTTAAGTGAAATGATTTATGTAGGCATACATTTGTTCTTTATCAAAGTGTGCATTGTTAGGTTAAAGGGAGATAACACTGTACGGGCTTGAGCCTTCCATTTTAGAACAACTATAATATTATGTTATGGTTGTTGTTGTTGTTGGGTTTAATGCAATGTTTCAGCACAAGATAGGCTGTACATGGCGGCCAGTATAACTGGTGAAGGAAGAACCCTGAAAAACACCGGGAAGAACCATCGACCCAAGAGAAGCTACTGGCAAGCTTTCTCACGTACTCACGTTAGCCGAGTATGAGACTCGAACCCACGCAGAAAGAGGTGAGATGCCAGTGATCCAGAACGGATGAACGCT
Organism: Megalonaias nervosa; assembly: GCA_016617855.1. Classification (NCBI taxonomy): domain Eukaryota; kingdom Metazoa; phylum Mollusca; class Bivalvia; order Unionida; family Unionidae; genus Megalonaias; species Megalonaias nervosa. The sequence goes on from JAECUM010005605.1 coordinate 8,926, forward strand.
TTAGACCACTCGGCCACTTGGGGCCCCATTAGGTTATGGAATGCATTATCTGTGCATGATTGCTTGACGTAAAGAAGTAGTAAGGGAAAGTGTTGGTTCTGGCCCAGAGACATCTTTCCACCCCCTCCCCACTCTCCAAACAAATATGAATTACCCTTTCGGAGACCCTAAAATCTTAACCCAAACGATTTTTTCACAACATCAAACTGTTGGCTCTAGCCCAGAGACCTATTTTTACCCACACCCCACTCTCTAAACAAATACAATACCTATTTTTACCCCCTCCCAGCTCTCCAAACAAATACATGTGTACCTAACAGATGATGTATAAGGTAATGTAATCAATATCTCTACGAGCCAGCCTAGCCTCATCGTGACATCTGTAATGTCCTATCTTCATTTGACATTCTACTACTAAAGTCAAGAACAACATTTTACATGAAAAGAACCACAATTCACTACCATATGATCCAGGTTTTTGCAAGAGCTGTAGAGTTTTGTTGAGCTTTGGTTGATAGTAAAAGGAATGAAAGAAGGACGAACGCAAAAGGTGACTTACAAAAGAACTCACTCATCTCGATGTGGGGTCCCATTTGATCGGTCTGTGGCTCCCCCTCCAGTCAATCACACATTAATATATTGTTACTATCAAGTGGCAGTAAGCAATGCTTTAGATGGCTAGTTGTGAGTCCTACCAAATTTACAGCTAGGTTGAATGCTTCTTTACCTTGTCTGTCAGAAAAAAAAATCTTATTGTTGGCACTCTGTAACAAAAGCAAATTCAAATGGTCATTGCTTCAAAATTTCCCATAAATTTATTGGAAATGTTGCGAATATTTCATCAGACTGGGGATGTTTTTGTTTGTTGTTTTGTTTTCCTTTTAAACATTAATTGCTACACTAATATGCGAGAGCGGAGCTATTTCTGGTCCGACTATCCAGAAAGTATCTTTAGTAGTAAGGGAAAGTGTTGGTTCTGGCCCAGAGACCTCTTTCCACCCCCTCCCCACTCTCCAAACAAATATGAATTACCCTTTCGGAGACCCTAAAATCTTAACCCAAACGATTTTTTCACAACATCAAACTGTTGGTTCTAGCCCAGAGACCTATTTTTACCCACACCCCACTCTCTAAACAAATACAAGACCTATTTTTACCCCCTCCCAGCTCTCCAAACAAATACATGTGTACCTAACAGATGATGTATAAGGTAATGTAATCAATATCTCTATGAGCCAGCTTAGCCTTGTGTGGTAGTGTGAAGATCAATACTCCGCATTATAATCCAGGTAACATATATTAGTCATACTGCTACGTCACGTAGAGATGTGTCAGACTCAATCACGTGATTTTCTAGAATGTTCCAGAACAGCAGTATATAAGGCGGTCAAATTCTCTCATAGTCATTGCGTGCTGCACTTTCAAGAGGACATTTTCACCGGGCGAGATCAGGTAAGTGATATTATTCCTTAAGTTTAGATAATATTTTATACCCTATCATTATCATACTTTTTTGATAATCTTTTTCATACCTACTAACTCTCATTGGTAGAATATCTGTTAACATAAGGTCAGTAGTACGAAACTCACGTATTAAATCGTCCATATCATATTTTATACCCCGCAAGTAAGATCGTATCTGATCAAGTAATTTTTTTTAGGTGATACTAGCCGTTTGGCAACTATTTTTTTAGTCGCGAGTCGAGGTTCTATCTTTTTACACGCTGTTTCAAGAGAAACACCAATGCCCGATATTATTAACAAAAACGGGTTTAATGATGCACCACTTGAAATTATACCAGATCCGGTCAATAACATCGGTAAATATGATATTACTCGAAGTATTTTGGTATAGTATTTGTAACATTTTTTCACGCACCAAAGTTTTTTATGATAAAATTTGTAATATTGCATTAGAGCGTCCACATCTTGTTTTGGAATTTCTTTTGAAATGTGATTGAAATCAAATATATATTTTTTCATTATATAATATTAGTTTACAACAATGATGGTTTCTGGTTTGATTCATTATGCCTAATGATGTTAAGTAATTAATTAAAAGTTTCAGCTATAAATTCCAGAAACCACCAGTAACGTCTCGGAGGCATTTCCATTGATATTAACGTAAAGATTTCTTTCATGTTCTTGGTTAGCATCACCAATAGAGGATTATGATATACATTTGGTGAAAATGAAGTGGCAGCAGTAATTTCCGAACCGTACATAGATAACCTGTGTAACCCAGTTACTTCTACGGTATGTTCGAGTGTGTTATTTTGCGGTGTCCATATTGTTGATCCTGATGCTACTGTGTACACGATATTTTTAATTTGTCCGTGTGGAATTTTAATTAGATTAGTTTTTTGAACAATATTAGGTATTCCACTGACAATGTCGTTGAGTTTCGTGTTAATGTCGGCTAGTTTTATTTCAACGGTTGGTTGTTCCCCAAAAAATTCTTTAAAGGGTTTGTTTATATTTCTACGAAAATTTAAGAACGTTTCTACGTGTCTAGAAAAAGTATCACTAAGTGTAGCCATTTCATCACCGATTGTTTTTAACGAAGTTGAAATAGGAATTTCCTTATCATCAACATACTTTTTCGTTGCAGCATCAAAATCATATTCCGGTGTTCTAAGATTATTAATGCCGTTATTGTTCATGTTGAGAAATGCACGCATTATGCCACCGTTGACCGATACGTACTTAGATTCTTGATCGTCGACATATTTTTTTGTTGCGGCGTCCGCAACTTCGGTTGGATTTCTAAGACCTGTAATTTTATTTTGATTCATAACAATATTACCTGTGAATGAATCACCAGCTTTTTTAACATAATCGTTAATCGAGTTACCGGAATCTTGTATCTTACCTTGATTAGTAAAAGTAACAATATTATTAACAACCGCGGTGGGAATTCGTAGAAGTACATTTGACAGTTGTACATTACTCGTCTTTAATCGTCCTTGTTTATCCTGGAAAACAACGACTTCATTTTGATCTACACTTGTGAGATTTAATAAATTATCAATTTCATTTCTTAGCTGATCAATAGTTGCGTACTTAGATAAGTCACCTTGATAACCTTCAGTCAATAAATCTCCTGTTAATGTTCCAAATTTTGTATAGTACCTCATTATTTATTGTCTTACATAAAATTATATAACAACGATGGCGTCGATATTAAACTTTGATACAGAGCGGTTGGTGAAACATAAACATAACAATGAACTTCCAGATTGTCATTGTCATTATCTTATTGTTGGGCGAACTGGATCGGGAAAAACAAATTTGCTTATGAACTTACTTCTCGGTGATAATTTTAACTACGATCGAGTTTATATTTATACAATTAATCCACAGCAAGATAAGTACGAGCTACTAAGCGAATATAATGACAAACTTCGTGATGATCTTGAGGCTGGTGAAGATTTTTTTATAATCAGACAGCCAGAAGATCTTATTCCAGTTAATCAACTTGATGCATCTGAACATAAGATAGTAGTTTTTGACGATATTCCGCTAAATAATACGGAGATGAATAAAATAAGATCATATTTTTCACTGTCGCGAAATAAGAAATGTAATTCTGTTTATTTAGCTCAAGGTTTTTATAATGTTGACAGATTTATTCGGCGAAATACTGGTTGTTTTATATTATTTCCGGGACTGGACAATGTTGATGTTAGAAATATCGCGAACGAACAATGCGGTGACGTAACAAAAGGTAAATTTATCGAACTTTATCATAAAGCTACAAAAGATAAATATAACTTCTTCTTATTTGATAAACTTACACATGATCCAACTAAAATGTTTCGCTGTTGTATTGACATTTACTTACAGTAAGGCGTTTCAATTTTATAAAATTTATATATAACAATTATGGACAAACGAACAAAATATAGAAAACATATAGAAGATCTAAAAAAAAACTTGCTCAATCTCAAGCAGAATTTAAGCAAAGGGTACAGCAAGCACGACGTGGTCAAGTGGTTGCAGCAGAAACAGCAGCCACCGCTCTCAAACCAGTTACTGAAGCACGTCTTGGGAAACAACCTGAAACTAAGACACTGTCAGACGAAGAAGTTAAAAAACTTCAAGAAAAAGGTTTAGTCGGGCTTGTTAAGGAACAACAAGAAGCAGCTGCTGCAAAAATTATTAGACGATCTGATGAAAAAAAGTTAAAGTTAGCTAGAGAACTTGTAAAACATATTGCTGATATTGCTGCTAGACAAGCTGAACTAAGACTGCTATTAAATAATCCACTTTTACTTGAACAAAGATTATCAGAAAGAGTATTAGTTGATCCGATTGGAATTAGGTTAGAAGATATAGAGAAAAAATTGAAAAATTTTATCCAAGAGTAACAACACAATTTGAAATAGATTTAAGAAATATAAATGATAGAATAAAAGATGTTGATTATAAAATGTTTAACATAAGATATAAATTTAATGATTCGAGAGTACATGAAATTTTAAAGAAAAAATATAATGCTGACGAAAAAATTGCAAAGTTAATGAAAATATCAGAGGATAATAAGAAACAGATTGATTTAGTGGTGCCGGAAAATAAACAATATTACGAAGCTATTGAAAAATACCGAGAAGGTATTATCGCCGATCTTTATATCAAAGCTATTAATCAAATAATTAATGAAAGAAAGTACGATCATCACGGTAATGTTTTGAGTACCATAGCAAAAGAAATAGATTTAAAAAGAGTACCAGAAAAGATTAAAGAACCAATAGTTGTATTTCCAGAGAAAATTGAAGAACCAATAGTTATATCTCCAGAGGAAACTGAAAGAAGGAAGCAAATTGATGAAAAACAAAAAATAGCAGAAGATAAAGTAACAAAATACGAATACAATTCTTTTATAAGAAAATATAGCATTGAAGATATTAATAATATTAATAAATTGTCACAAGAAGAATATGATAATATTATTGAAAAATTAAATTATATTTATAAAAACGGATTAGAAGCTTATAATAGAATTGTAAAAGCTAAAATAGAAGAATCTGAAATATCTGAAGAACTTTTTAAACGTTATAGAGATACTATTATTGCCCATAATTTAATGCTTATAGAGGAGAAATTTAGATCTGGAGAATATAAAAATATGAAATTTTACGACGCGTTTGAACATAATGAGAATCTTCGCATAAGTAAGATTGGAGAAGGTGTAAAAATATTTACATCAACCGCCGAAATGATAGGCAGATTAATGCTATTAATATCATCAAAAGAAGCTGGGAATGTTAGTGTTGAAATTGACAATGAAATTACTGATATACTTGACCATCTAAGATCGGAAAATTTATTAACATCTGATGAGTATGAAACTTTGCACCGCGCTTAATCGCGGCGATTTAATTTTGTAAAAATATAATAAATAACAATGTCAACAACATTATTGCTAGACTCTAGTACAACAGTAAAAGATGGCGCAAATTTTTCAGTAAATTATATTCCACCAATACAACTTGATACTGAGAAACAGTATGAAATTGGATTAATTTCTTGTACTTGCTGGAATGCTATGGCTAACGTAAAAACTGGTGTCAATGATGAGATTGCAATTATTTCAATAAGAGACACGCAATGGAAAACATTTAAAATTCCACAAGGAGCTTATAATATTACTGATCTAAACAGAGTGATAAAAGAGCTTATGCAAAAAGAGAAGATGAAACCTGATAATTTCGAGTTAGCAGCGAATTATAACACGTTACGAGCTAGAATGACAATAAAAAATATGTCAGTTAGTTTTATATCACCGAGAAGTATCGCACCACTGATAGAATTTGAACATAGAGAGTATTATTTAGATCCTAATGAAGCTGTTACATATGACGGTGAACTGTCGGTAAATATAACTGACGTAAATACAATATTAGTAAATTGCTCTATTGCTTCTGGATCTTACTCAGCCCAGGGCAGTAAAGGGCAAACTATTTCCAGTTTCTCACCAGAAGTTCCGCCAGGTTCTCTCATGCAAATTACTCCGCGTCATATTATATATTATCCGTTAAATGTTGAAAATCAAATATCAAGTATAACAATGCAATTAACAGATCAATCTGGTAGGCAATTAGATCTGAACAACGAGATTGTTACTTATTATTTATACCTACGCGTACAATAGCTTCGCTATCGACAATAAAAATTATACAACCTTAGATATAATGAAACAGAGAAAAAAAATGTATCGAAGAAAAATAGTAGGAGGATTTTTTGGAAATATATTTACTAACGTTATTGAAAATGTTCCGGGAATCGCGCGTAAAGTTGCACCGATTGCACTTGACGCAGGTAAAGCTTTTGCAACTGGAGCCGCATCTGCCGCTGGAACTGCGGTGGGACAAAAAATAGCTGATAAAATAAAAGGTGCACCGTCTACATCTGATATAAAACAAGCTATTTCAGAAATCGCTCCAACAAAAGAAACTCAACGTGCTATGATAACAACAACGAAAAAACTTTTATCACCGAAAGGCGAGCAGATTATACAAAAATTAATATCTAAAGTAACGGCGCTGCAATAAAATTTTATATAATCTAATAAATAAAAAATGTCTGTTAAAAATTATCTCGATTTAGCAGAAACTTATGACACTGATGACACTGTAACAGAATTTGAGTACGTTGAGTATCTCGATGAAAATTCTAATGAACCAAATAAAACTGGTATTAGAACATTTAATACTCGAGATGAAGATGTATTTCTACTGCCACATAAGGCAGTGTTAGAAGTTCGCGGTCAGATTATGACAGTGGCCAATCCACCTGTTGCAATTGCAGTTGGAGCAGAAGTAGCTTTTATAAATAACGGTTGGTGTTTATTCAAAAGTGCTAGATATCAACTAGCTAATCAAACTGTAGAAGATATTTCAAGTCACTTACAAGTTGCAAGTACAATCTTAAATATTATTTCGTTTTCTGACGATTATTCAAGATCAACTGCGACGAACATAATGTGGTTTAAAGATACTGGACAGGGTGTAGCTGAATCAACCGAACTTTTCTCGAAAGGTGCTTTGGTACACGGAGCTGATGCTGCTGCAGATCTTCCAATTGTAAGAACTTTTCTTATTGTTAATGCAGCCGCACTAGGTATAGTCGCACCAGCTGCAGGCGCTAACGCAGACGCTGTGAGAGTCTCACTTACTGCAGCTTGTAATAATATTGGATATAACTCCACCAGGAGCAGCTGCAGATGCTGTCGCAATGTTAGATTTAATCAATAACACAATTAGCGTAAAAAATCCACGTTATAATGAAGGTTTTGCTAGGCGAAGAGAACTTGCAGCAGGATCACGTCAAATTACAATGATGCTGCCATTAAGTTTGATTTTTGGCTTTTGTCGCGATTATGATAAAGTATTTCGTGGAGTTAAACATACACTTATTTTAGATCGGGCAGAACAAAACGACTGCTTGTTTAGGTCAGGCGGAGCTGATGTACAGTTTATCATAAACAAACTTGCGTTGTGGATGCCGCGTATAACGCCGTCGGTCATAAAAGCGTCAGAACTAAACAGCATACTCGATAAATATACAAACAAGATTTATTTTCAGCAACATAAAATATATCAAACAGCAGTTCCAAATACTACCGACTACACGTGGCGAGTCACAACAACATCAAGTGAACAACTGCCGAGACAATTGTTTGTCGTATTTCAACAGCAAGCGCGACGTGATAACCAACAACAAAATAATGCGATATTTGATAACGCTGATGTTAGACGAATACATGCTAGACTAAATTCGAAGCAGTATCCAGAACGAGCGATAGAATGCAATTTTGCAGATGATGCTAATAAAAATATTACTAGACCTTATATGTACCTACTCGACGCAATACAAAAATATCAAGATGTTGAAGATGGATCTCAAATATCAGCAGAGGAATTTCGTACACTTTATCCAATATTTCATTTTGATATTAGCAAACATGGCGAGCGATTAGTTGATTCGACAGCTGATATTGAAATTACCTGGACACTCGGAGCAGTTCCAGTAGCGCCATTGTACATGTACGTGTTAGTGATCAGCGATAGATTCGTTACGATAGACTCCGTTGGAGGTAAAATGACAGTACAAGTTTAATCTGCAATCGTTATATAAGATGACAAAATATATTGTAAAAGAAATATATTTGACTGATGGTCAAGTTAAAAAATTAGCAGCTGCTGTTGCAAAGCAGAGACAGGTATCATTAAAGGTTAATCCTGGCTCTCAAACGGGTACCTTAACAAAATTGATGTTAACCAAAAATCAAGCAAATAAATACGATCGCAAAAAAACCTTTTGTTTTAAATTTAAGTGCCACACAAATAACAGCGATGTCAAAACAAGGTGGTTTCTTTGGTCCAGCATTATCAGTGATAGCCAGCACGTTATTACCTAAAATTTTACCGGTGTTAGGTACATTAGGACTAGCAGCAGCGTCTGGCGTAATATCTGGCGCAACGAAAAAAGCAGTTGAGGGTAGTGGTATAAAAAAAATAGTCTAAAGCGTAATTTTATGTGACTGATAAATATAATGCCACAACGAAAAACAAAATCGTCGAAAAAACTGAAAAAAAAGAAAACAACGAAACGCAATCAAACAAAACAAGGAGGAATTATTCCTTTCGCTCCACTTTTAGCGGGACTAGCGGGAAGTCTACTGCCAAATCTGCTGGAATAGGAGGACGAGGACTAACATTGCCGGGAACACGGCCTCCCCGCTAAGTAACTTTGATATACTTGATAAACTAAAACAAGTAAAAAATTTCCACGGAGTTTATTCTAAAGATGAACTCGACACCGAAGGTGTTGCATCAGGTGGTTCATGTGTGATAAATATACAAGATTTCAATGACGGATCCGGCACGCATTGGGTAGCAGTTTATAATAACAATTATTTTGACTCGTTTGGACTTCCTCCGAGCGACGCAATAAAAAAGCATATAAAACAAAAATATAAAATAATATATTATTCGTCCAATCAACTTCAACCTGTTGGAACTTCTGCTTGTGGATATTATTGTATAATGTTCATTAAACAGATGTCAAAAGATCCTAATTTTTTAAAGTTTATTTTGCAGTTTGATAAGCAACATTCTCACGCTAATGATGAGATTGCAATTAATTTTTGTAAAGCTTACTAATAATTTTATCTAAACTTATAAATATATAATGTCAACATATTGTCTCAAATGTAAAACTAAAACAGAAAATAAGGATGAGACGACGGAAAAAACAAAAAATAATAGAATGATGCTAAAAAGTATTTGTGCTGTTTGTGGTAGAAAGAAAAGTATGTTTTTAAAGAAGTCGCTGGTGGTGCCTCCTGACAAGATTATTTTAGTAGACGACTAAAAATATAGAATGATATGCAAGTGCGATTCTGACAGAGATTTATGTCTCGAGCAAAATAAAATTGTCACATACTGTCAACGTTGTAACAACAGAGAAATAATTGGAACAGGTATAGATATACATAAATTAATTGGCAAATTACCAAAACCAAAAGGAGGCTGGACATTGCCAGGCCATAAATACACTGGACCTTATAATCCTCTTGATAAACAACTAGATGAAAATGATAATCCACTGCCAGGACAGGAGCCTTATAATCAAGTTGATGCAATAGCGATGCGCCACGATATCTGTTACCGGGACAACGAGCAAGATAAGGCTGGTTGTGATAAAGTAATGTTAGACGAACTTCGTGATATGGAACCGACAAATCTACGAGAACGTTTTGATAGAAAGCTGGTACAGGGTTTTATTGGAGCAAAATATAAATTAGGACTCGGAAAGGAATTGTATGACGATCTCGCAACCGAACTACACAAACCTAAAAAAAAAAGTTTACGCGACGTAAAGTTGTCGCAAATGCCGTTGATGATATCTGGGCGATAGATTTAGTAGATGTGTCAAATCTAGCTCAGTTTAATAATAATAAGAAATACTTGTTTAACGTTGTAGATGTTTTTAGCAAATATGCTTTTAGTGTTCCAGTTTCAGATAAGACAGGAACGTCGATAATTGATGCGTTAAAACAAATAATAACAAGTGCAGAAAGAAAACCAAATAAAATCTGGACCGATCACGGAGCAGAATTTTTTAATAAAAAGTTTGAACAGTTTCTAGAACAAAATGACATTAAAAAATATGTTACAGGGAATGAGGGAAAAAGCGTTGTCGTCGAGCGATTTAATCGCACTCTAAACGAAAAAATGCACAAATATTTGACAGCTAAAAATACCAGTAAATATATTGACAATTTACAAAACATTGTTGACGAATATAATAACACGAAACACCGATCCACTAAACTATCGCCAAACGACGCAATTAAAAATCCGATTCTTGCAAATGAAAACATGTATCGCAGACATAAATTTAAAGTGGGTGATCGGGTTCGGATTTCTTTGACTAAAAAAACATTTGAAAAAGGATTTACTCCAAACTGGACTGAAGAAGTGTTTGTAGTTGATAAAGTACTTTTAACAATACCTGTAACATACGCGCTAAAAGATCTGGCAGGGGAACCGATCATTGGTAGTTTTTATGAACAAGAACTTCAGAAAACTGAGCAAGATGTTTTCGTTATCGAAAAAGTGATTAGGAGAAAAGGCGATAAAAGTTTAGTTAAGTGGCGTGGGTATAGCGATAAATTTAATAGCTGGGTACCAACTAAGTCGATCCAATAACGTCATTATAAATTTGTTCGTATTTCACAAGCACAGATTTACATTTGGTAGTTTTACATAACGAAATTAAATGTAATTTTCTTTCATTATCAACTGGCATTAAATTAAATATCTTAGCAAAAATAAAATCGTATTTTATACTCCTTCGCTGGCCAGTTATTTTTAGATTTAAAAACGGCCTGATAAGCTGCCAAAATATCTGTTGTTCGGCAACAGTAAAATTAAATTTTATTATTTTTTTAGCAATGTGATACTTAACATTATATCGTCCAGTTGTTGGTCTGCTGTAATTTTTTCTGTCAGCGACGGTGACTATTTCATCATCATCGTCAGATTCGTTGTTGTACAAAATATCATCTTCGCTATAAGTAGCAGATTTGTCTATTATATCGGTAGAGATTGTAATATTATCTGCGACTTTATCGCCAGCGACTTTATCGCTAGTGATTTTAACATTGTCTGCGATTGTATCTTCCGCATATATTTCAGCAAGTCTTTTCATCAAGTTCATATTATAATATATTTTTATCTAATTTATTGTTATAAGATATGACTGACGAGGTAAAATATCATCAAAAGGTTAATATATTGAATTACAAGGAACTAGCCGAAGCGGTAAGAAAATGTCTGTCGGGTTATAGTTCGTATTCCGTTGACGTTATTGTTACGCAAGGTCATTCTCATAAAATATTACTAACAGCAGCAGAAAAAATAAACTTAATGAAAATGCTTTTATAACATTAAAATTTGATCGCGATGATATTATGGCATTTGCACATAGCTGTCTTACTAAGACAGAATTACGAAATATTAATCATCATATCTAAAACTAAATCTGTCAAAAGTTGACATTGACGTTGCTGATTTAGTTCTGCCGTCGGCGACGTCTATTACTCTCTGTGAATGAATTTTAAGATACTTTGCTGCAGCTGTTATTGATTTAAATTTCATTTCTTCTCCAGTTTCTAAATTTACTGAAATAACAGATCTTCTGGGGTTTTTGAAATTATTACCGCCACCTATACCACGTCGAGTATTTTCTTTTTGTGTAACCAAATCCAAATTTTCTAAACGATTATCAGTTTTATTTTTGTTAATATGGTCAATAACAAAATTATTTGGAATAACGCCGTTAAATATTTCGTAAACAAAACGATGAGATTGATAAGTAACTTGATCGGTTAGTGTTCCTCTGACAGTTACCATGAGATACCTCATATTACTCATAGAACCAACAAAATTTTTAGTTTTTCTATTTCTAATAATACCGCGATCGTTAGCCTCGTATAAATCAAAGACCGGGTGCGGCTGAAACTCGTTTTGTAAAGATAAGTTTTCGATATTGTCATCAGTAATCGAGCCATTTACTCGATAGACTCGCTGCCCTTCTGGAATATCCTCGCAGAACAAAGTATAAATAAAATCTTTTCGAAACATTTCCGTTCTCTCAGCATTATCACCTTTCACTGAAATTATCATTCCAGTTAATGTTGGTTTTCCTATAGATTTTTTAGATTTTATGTTAATAACCGAACCTAATGCATTTCCAGCGTATAGGTTATACTTCGGATGAACATGATATGCTTCTTGCTCCTCTGCTGTCAATCGAATGTATCTCAGATTTTGTGTCATTATACTATAAGGATTTTATATCTCTAATTGTTTGTTCAGCTGGCGTGCAGTGAGTTATCGATCGAACAATCAATTAAACATATAATATTACACTATTATATAGCAATGCTGAAATTACGTGATATAGCCAAGAAGAGCCTTATGGGAGAACCTGAAAAAATAGCGACTGCCTTTACAGGTTTTGACAACAGTTATCGGTTTGATAAACAAATTGTACTGGTAAATTTTACTGCAACAAATCTTTACCACCTGCTAGAGCCAACTGTAAAACGGGAACTTGAAAAACATAAGGGTCTAAGAATATTAGTGCAATATCACGTTATATTTTCAAAGCTACTTGTGACAGAGGGATCGACTGACAAGGAAATTGCAGACCCTTACATTAATGCAAAATCAAGACGTGTTTTGCTCGGGACTGATCTTTTGTCACTGACTAATGAAATACACCAAGAAATTTGGAAAAAGATAGAAGAATTTACCGAATTAGGTTCGGGTTGGAAGTTTGAAATGATCGAGGAAATTTTATTTCAGACAATAAAATATAACGTATTACGCGGTAGTTCGTATATTGATTTGCCACCAAAAATAAAAAATAAAAAATGCTGTGTAAACGTTAAAAACGTCGATAACAGATGTTTCCAGTGGGCTATTCTTTCCGCGCTATTTCCAGCAGAAAAACACGCTGATCGTGTTGACAAGTATATTAGTCACGTATCAAAATTAAATTTTAATGGCATCAACTTTCCAGTGGCAGAAAATCAAATACGGAAGTTTGAAAAGCAAAATATTGTTTCAATAAATGTTTTCGGACTAGATAAAAAAGAACACGTCTATCCTAGGTATATTTCAGAAAAAGCTTCACAATCGACAATAAACTTGCTGTTTTATAAAAATCATTACGTTTGGATTAAAAACTTTAGTGGACTAGTTGGCAGACAGTATAATAAACGAAATAATAAAAGATTCTTTTGTTATCGCTGCTTGCACGGTTGTAAAGACAATGAAACATTACAAAAACATTTGCAGTACTGTAGTGACGTACAACGAATAACAATGCCGTCTAAAAGAGATAGTTTATTGCATTTTGTCAATTATAATCACAAACTAAAAATTCCTTTCGTCATATACGCTGATTTTGAATGTTTACTTCAGCCTGTACTTGGCGTAGAAAATAATCCTAACCAATCGAGTACAAGAAAAACTCAAAATCATGTTCCGTGCGGAGTAGCGTATAAGATAATTTGTTGCGTTGATTCGAGATTATCTAAACCAATCAAATTATATCGCGGTAAAAATCCAGCTGTCTGGCTTCTCAAGCAATTGATCAGCGAAGTTGATCATATATTTAATCGTTTGAAAAGAGTAACTCCAATGATGAAACTGACGTCTCAACAAGAATCTGATCACGAGCAAGCGGAATTTTGTTATATTTGTGAAAAAGCTTTTGATGATAACAAAAAATTACATGACCATTGCCATATAACAGGACAGTACCGTGGAGCGGCTCATGATCAATGTAATTTAAAATTTCATGCTCCAGATTTTATTCCAGTTATTCTTCACAACTTTCGAGGATATGATAGCCACATTATCGTAGAAGCTTTTGGTGATCCTGACGTAAAATCTCGCTTAAAACTCGATAACGTAATCAAATGCATTCCAAATAATTTTGAAAAGTATATATCAGTTACGCTAGGTAAGTTGCGTTTTATTGACAGCCTGCAGTTTATGGCGGCATCATTGGATGAGCTGGTAAAAGGTTGTAGCGAGTTTGATAACCTAAGAGACTGTTTTGAAGATAAATTTAATCTACTGACCAAAAAAGGAGTAATTCCGTACGAGTATCTCGATGATTGGAGTAAATTTGATGAAACTTCGCTACCTGACAAGGACAAAATTTACTCACAACTTAAAAATGAAAATATAACCGATGATGAGTATAAATATGCACAAGATATCTGGAGAGAATTTGATTGTAAGACGTTTGGCGATTTCATGATTTATATCTAAAAACTGACGTGTTATTGCTGGTGGACGTATTTGAAAGTTTTCGAAAAGTGAGCTATAACAATTATGGACTAGATCCTTGTTGGTATTATTCTGCTCCCGGGCTGTCGTGGGACGCATTGTTAAAGTTTAGTAAAGTAAGGTTAGAATTACCGACTGACGTTGATATGTTCAATTTTATCGAAAAAGGTATCCGAGGCGGTATTAGCGTGATAACAAAAAAGTGTGCGGAAGCAAACAACAAATACCTAAAAGAGTATAATCCTAAGCTTCCTTCGAAGTATATAATTTATTTAGATTGCAATAATTTGTACGGTTATTCTATGGCAGAACCAATGCCTATTGGTGGGTTTCGTTGGATTACAGCTGAACAATTTCTATCGGAGACAGTAAAAAAGATACCCGACGATGTTTCGTACTTCGTTGAAGTTGATCTCGATTATCCAACTTCGCTACACAATTTACACAACGATTATCCTTTCTGTGCGGAATCGATGATAATAGATTATAGTACGTTGTCTCAAGAACAACAAGCGACAGCATCACCAAGACAAAATTCTATGGTCAAAAAAACTAGTGCCAAATTTACTCGATAAGAAAAATTATGTTTTACATTACAAAGTTTTAAAACAAGCAGTAGATGCTGGTCTTGTTTTGAGGAAAGTTCATAGAGTTTTAAAGTTTATTCAGTCGCCGTGGATGAAAGGTTATATTAACTCAAACACTTCGAGAAGAGCTGTAGCAAAAACTGATTTTGAAAAAAACTTCTTTAAGCTCATGAACAATTCCGTTTTTGGTAAGACGATAGAAAATATTAGGAAACGCGTAAATATCGAGCTAGTTAATGATATCAATCGCAGAAACAAACTTGTGTCAGACGATGATTTTGTTAGCATGAAAATTTTTAATGAAAATCTTGTCGCAATACAAAGAAGAAAAACAAATCTAAAACTAAATAAGCCAATTTACGTTGGAGCTTCCGTGTTAGATTTATCGAAATGGCTCATGTACGATTTTCATTACAATTTTGTTAAAAATCAATGGCCGTCCAGTAGATTATTGTTTACCGATACCGATTCGCTCGTGTACGAAGTCGAATGTGAGGACGTCTATCATGATATATACGATAATCGACATCTGTTTGATCTTTCCGATTACCCTCGTGACAGTAAATTTCATGACGACATAAATAAAAAGGTTATTGGTAAGTTCAAAGATGAAATGAACTCGAGCATCATCAAATATTTTATTGGATTACTCAGTAAAATGTACCCGGTATTGCTAGATAATAATAAAATAACGAAAAAGGCAAAAGGTCTGCCTCGCGATTTTGTTAAAAAGTTTATGAAATTTGATGATTACAAGTACGCGCTTGACGGCGGAGTTAGTTTTATAAGAGCAATGGCTATTCGAACGAATCATCATAAACTCGAAACAGATGTCATTATCAAACGCGGATTGAGTAATTTTGATGACAAACGTTATTGCGAAAATGGAGTAGATACATTTGCACTTGGGTATTGTTTTGATGATAGATCTATACTCGATATTATATTCGATGACTAAGGTATGAAATTTTATCTAAACTTTAGAAATAATATTTGAAAATTTGACAGTGACAAACAGTTACAATAGCAAGATCAAATATCTAATGATGGACGGCAAACAGTCGACAGTTGAAATTAATAATGAAACATCAGGTATATGTTTTACCGCAGTTCGAGACAAGCTAAAACTTTCTCTTATCAGATCTGATGACAGCGGATATTTCAATTACCTCGAACAATTGAGTCAGAAGTTGTTAGCGGAATTTAAAAACTTTCATAATCCGATCAGTCAACAAAAATTTACGAAACTTACAATTGATCTTGATCGATCAAAAGTATATTTTATCGACAAAAAATATCCTCTTAACAAATCGCAAATAAAAGATTTATTTGAGTCTCGTCGCTGTGTGAGCGGTAAAGTAAAGTTTAGTCTCTACTATCGTGATGATGAAATATTTCTAATTTCAACAGTAGAAACATTAATAGTTGGTAATGAGGTATAAAATAATATCACTTACCTGATCTCGCCCGGTGAAAATGTCCTCTTGAAAGTGCCTCAGAAGGAAATTTTACCTGCCTTATATACTAATAGATGTGCGTGGGCGTTTCTAGAAATTCCATGATTATGAGTCATTTTGCGTGGGTGTTTTCTGGAATGTTCTAGAACATATTACCTGGCTTGGCTGATAAATGATTATTGATTTTTCAGGCTGCGTACCTGTTACAAGCAAAACACTGTAGAGTATTGATTTTCCAGACTGCATTACTGTAGTAATCTGGGGATGGGCTCATTTAATCTCAAAATATATTTGGGCTAGAACCAACACTTTAGTTTTTAGAAAAATCGTTTGGGGTGGGAATTTTAGGGTCTTTGAGAGAGTAATTTGTATTTGTTCTGAGAGTGGGGAGGGGGTGGAAAGAGGTCTCTGGGCCAGAACCAACACTTTCCCTTACTACTAAAGTGAAGAACTGGTGGAAGAAATGGAGAACATAGAAGAAGAAGAACCCAAATGCCCTTTTCAGGGCCACTTCATATGCCTCGAAAAGATTTATTCTTTCTTGCCTATATGTTATATATGTGTTATATATGTCTCTGTCTCTCTTGTTTTTGTCCCTACCTAGGGCAGCCTCGCGTATTCAGGTCAGCCACTTGCCATATTGGTACCAGTACCGTGACGTCGAACTACCTGTTCCATTCCTATTGTCTCTATATAGTTCCACTATGAATCTTGTCGCTATAGTGGCCTAGGGGAATTTTTTTGTCTCCCTATCGTCCCGGGGGGTGGGGGGTGGGTGTCTGTAATGTATTTTCCCATTGTCTCCTTATCGTTCCACTATACTACTATAGTTTGGCTTTACAGGGTTTATCGAAATTTTTCAGCATTCAGAACCCTAGCAAGAACCACTGACTCACGGGAAACTACTGGCAAACTTTCTCACATATCCACTTTGGCTGAGCCAAGACTAGAAGCCACGTACACGGGGGAAATATGCGAATAATCTGTAAAGGCCAGCGCACTAGACCAATCGGCCCCCAACTCAGGTCCCCCGTGGCGATGCTAGTAACATTTACAAAACTTGTGTAACATAGTTTGATGCGCGTTTGTACAGTCCCCCTGCGTGTGTGTGCGTTGGCATGTGCGTGGTCTATTCAAGTGTGAAAATTGAACATGAAGCCAGGAATGTCAGAGCAATCGCCGCTTGTCATAATATAAACTTTATTTAAAATATTCGATCTTTGCCTCATTTTTTATACTTTGCCTAATCTTATTTTGTATGATACCAATTTTTAAATTTTATTTCTAGTGCTTACTGCTATCTACTTTATTACACCACAAACATGGTTGGCGGGCAGATGGGGTAGTTTTGTTAAGTATGGCTCGACATCTATCTCTGGATATTTTAGGGTACACTTTTCATACTTACTTGCAGGGAATTAAAATTGTGTAAGCTTCTCGTGAAACAAGTTTGTAAAGAATTGAGTGTCTAGTGGTTATTTAAAGTGTGCTTTGTGCAGTTTGTATGTTTCTAATAACAGTTATGTGTTGCATATATCTATCTCTCTGTTCCTATGTATGGTCTGACACTTTTTGTATTGATGCAATTTATCCTGCATATTATAAATAGACTGTCATATATTAAAGTTTGGCCCCTGATAGAGGTTATGCTCATCATAATTACACATCAAACTTTGCTACCAGTTACCGAAATTCCAGCAATAACTTATAGGCGGCTATACAGCTGCACTATTGTCTGGTCTGGACAATTTTGAGCTACTTGAGGCATAATATGTTTTGAAATTGTATCCAGATATAAATCATGGCTTGATGGTGTGTCCCATGCATAGTCAAGTACCTATGCCAAGATCAAAGTAAAAGAAATATTTAAAATTTGGCCAGTTTTCTTGTACTGCCTATACTTTTATAACTATTATCGATACGTTGTTGCAACTTTATGTTGGTATACATAAAGATGAGATGGTGTAACATACGGCACAGTCAAGCCCCAGGTTAGAGAACATGGTCATAGGAATGGAAATGTACCGCTTGCGCTACGCCTGTTACATGATGAATGTGGCCGAGACATAAATAACAAAATCATGTTACGAGTTTAATCATAAAAAGGATCTCTTTGACAAAATTACGTACAATATATTTAGATCTTAGATTCCAAATTTTACTTAAATGGCAATGCAAATTGGACATGCACTTTCACAAAATAAACATTTTTTTTCTTTCTAATTCTGCAAGACGCACGTGTACTTAGAATCTGCAAACTGTCTGAATTGTCAGATGTCTGCTAATTAATGAAAACATGTAATAAAGATTATAATTATTGATCTTCGATTAAAACCAAAAATGCTGTCGCTGGTTTGCGATGTCGTTGTATATATGCTAAAAAGTACACAATGTGTTTGTGGGAAATCCTCCCAGTATTTAAAAATATATACCATACCAAGATGATAATAATAATAATAATAATGATAATAATGATAATAATAATCATAAAGAGCAATACAATATACAACAGCAATTATGCTTTCGTCAGGTAAAGAGACTTCAATTATAATGAGAAAACTTGCAGCAGACAACTGTACACTTTAGGAAAATCAATAGAAATCTCCATCATTTTCTGCAAGTCGTTGACAATAATACTGTTACCCGTTATCATGGAGATATTTAAGATCTCTTCTATTTTATTTATTTTCTGAGTTTAACGCTATTTTTCAGCAAGATTATCGGCTATACATAGTGACCAGTATAACGGATGGATGAAGAACTCAGGAAAACACAGGGAAGAACCACCGACTCACAAGAAGCTACTGGCAAGCTTTCTGACATTGGCCGAGCCGGAGACTCAAACCCACAAGGACAGAGGTGAGATGGCGAGTTTAACCACAAGCATCGAAATAGTGCAGGGGTTACATTCACGTGGACTTTCATAATTGAAACCAATGTGCCTATTTGCCAGCCCTGAGACGTGTAGATTTAAACTCTGCTTGGAAAGTTGTATTACAAATTGAATTTGTATTCATTTTAAGCTTAAAAACAAGATTTTAAACAACTAGCAACATAATCATTTAAATGGGTATGTATGTATGCCTGTATGTATTTTCAAATGTAGATGTGTATGTATGTGTCTGTATAGATGTATCTTTCATAAAGGTAAATTCCATTTATTGGCTATTGGCGGTAAAAGAGCTCTAGAGAGCTAATTATTATGTCAATACAAGCCGACTGTAAATAAAACATGTCCATTGTGTTATTGTGGTTTCTTTGGGAAAAGTGCGCTTCCTTTTCTTAAGAAAAGTACTAGGATGTGTCAACATGGCTAAGTCTCATATTCTGAAAGATAATTCATAAACGTATTCACTTATGTGCATGCTTATTACCAGCCCGCCGTCGAACATGTACATTTCCAATGATTAAAGATATACAATGAACATGCTACACATTTTAACTGAAAAAGTACTCAAACATTCGAGTCTGAATCTAATAAATGATTACATAGCTCGCATCTACACAGAGTGTAGCAGTCCTCAACAACCGTTGTAAACATTAATTATCATGTAAAAAATATATTCCGACTAATGTGATCTTGAACAGCTAAATGCTGGCTACTGTGAGATATACAAAAATCTGTTTTCTATGATATCCAGTAGAGGTATTGTGATAACTTCATAAAAATAAAAAATAAAAAATTTATGTTCTTTTTACTTGCTTCAAATCACTGTTCATAAAATTTGCTTCTGATACAGTTGTACATGTATTGAAGCTGGATTTCAGAGAGTGAGTAATATTAGTGTTGCAATCAGTATGACCACAGTTCGAAGCATAGTTTACGCATCAGTATTTACCTTGATTAGCCACCACAACTGAGCCCTCGCATAAAATGCATGCAGTCCACTCATCCAATTCCTGTATCACATGTACAACACAAAGTTAATCTATTATAATATAGAATCTAAAATTGAAAGCTTATCATTAGATAAACGTGTATCACTTCTTCCAACTGCAATCGTCAAACAAGCTGTCTGTCTTAGTTATAATGCAAACAGCATGGAAATATGTGGCTATGAGCTACATACAAAGACGTAAGTAAATCACAAAATATCGGTCGCGTTGCCGTTTGGTTCTGAGGATACTGTCTTAACAGATACATTTAATTATCAATGTTCGTGATTTTAACAGACAGTATACAATAAATGAACGTTTAACACAAAATTCCATCAAAGTGTTGGAAGCGTGAAATACGGACCACATAGACCCCTTTTACAACAAGGGTATGCATCCCTTCACTAAACAGTATTATTCAAGATACGCTTGTATGCGTATAACATGTCCAAAATACATGTTGCCATGAACTAAACGTAATATCTTCAACAGAGCCAATAAAAGACGAAATATAGGTCACAGAGCTGTTAAGGATGTGCTACAAAGATGCATATCATCATAAATTGCATTGCTGTAGCATGAAAAGTGAACATCAAACAACATTCAAACCAGTGAGTCGTAAAATATGAATCATAATGACCTAATTTTGCATTGTCGCGGTGTATATTTTACACATAGAAATGCACCCTCTCACCAAATTTCGTGATTCCACGTATAACAGTAAGATTATAGGGTGCAAAAACAACCTATTTTGTCACGAGTTAAACTCAGAAACATAATCTAATCTAGTAAAATGTTAAATGTAGGTTACAGTAAGTTTCTTTCATTCCAAACATTGGGTACACATATAAAGACATACAGTCATCTAGCTCAATGACTCTAGCATAAACAATGATTACGCAATAACCTTTACAAGCAAAATATAATCAAAGTCATTGAAGCGTGGCATATGGGCCACGGTGATAAGGGTGCAATAATCGTCAAGATTCGCCCCGGCACACGTTATACGATTTAGGTATAATAGCATGTATACAGGGTGAAATAAATTGAGTTGATTCAAAGAATATAAAGAGCAATTTACAAATTATATAGAAGATATTACATGTGGAACACTTAACCCACTCCTACCCCCCCCCCCCCGTATACGTTCCATGACCAGACCCCATGCTGTTAGATAGGACCCATGAAGAAAGATTGGCCGAGTTACAGTGACGCTGTACACATGCATTTTCTTTAATACATGCAGACGTACAAGTCGACAAACTGAGGTAGTACACTAGCACTCTTTGTAGAGGCGAGCTTATTTTAAAAATGGTGTTCTCAGATAATCGATTATCAATAGGCATTTATATACAATATAATAATCGAAAAGCATACTTCTTCACGAGGACATAAATTGAATTAATGAATGAGGAATCACCAGCAATATACAGACAGACAGCAGAATCAAGTTGCGTCCTGAAGTAAAAAAGTAGACAAGAAAAACAATATTAAATTTTCAGCATATGATAATTCTCTTTGTCTTCTTCTAGGAATGGAAATCTTCATTAATTAAATACAAATGTAGACTGTATATTCGAACCAATAAATTGTTAATCCTTGTCAATCAGTAACAAATCTTAGTTCAGCTATTAAAATCACAAAATTAAGACGATCTCTCTCTCTCTCTCTCTCTCTCTCTCTCTCTCTCTCTCTCTCTCACACACACACACACACACACGCACACACACACACACATGCACACACACCGTTGCATCCGATTTTCCTATTCTTCATTTTCATTCCAGATAGCACAAACAGAACTCCAATGAATATTACAAGATCTGCATAATGCAAAAAAAAAAAATGATTTATACGTTTATATCTATCTGTTCGATTAAGATACGGATTAAGATTACGTGACAGTTAGATGGAGATATGGAAATATACAAATCTAGCGGGTGGACAAAATGCACACAAATAAACAGTCACTAGCAATTAGCCAGGCAGCTAATAATAATAATAATAATAATAATAATAATAATAATAAAAAGGTAGAGAAAATCGCGTAGCGGTCAACCGACAGACAGGATGACAAACACGTATAGGCCGAAATAGTTACTGAGACATACGAACTGATAGCAGGTAAACCGACGGAGAAAGACAGTTATATTTGTGTATAACACATACGCTGAAACTGGGCAAGAGGGAATAAAGTCGCCGATATGCACGTGTAGAGACAGAAACAAAGATAGACGAAGGTACAGACCTGAGCCACTGCTGGCGATCATCATGGCCCCATCAATCCAGAGATAGGTCGATACCTTGGTCTGAATTATATCGGCAGTTTCATCATTCACGTGTTTCTTTTGTCTGCCTGAAGAGCAATCCTACAAGTAAACCAGAGTGTAATTAATGTTTGCACACCTGGGGTGTAGGAATCTTACAGTTGAGCCAGTGTAATCAACGATTGCATACCTGAGGTAGAGAAATCCTACAAATGAACCAGAGTGTAATCAACGGTTGCATACCTGGGGTGTAGTAATCCCACAGTTGAACCAGAGCGTAATCAACGATTGCATACCTGGGGTATAGCAATCCTACAGGTGAACCAGAGTGTAATCAATGATTACATACCTGGAGTGTAGAAATCCTACAGGTGAACCAGAGTGTAATCAACAATTGCATACCTGACCTCTACTTTTAGTAGTCGGCAGCAGCGGTTGTAAACATTATCATGCAGAAAAAAATAAGATAATGTTAAAATGATCTCGTTCATTACTGTAACTAAAGAGCTGTATTGCAGCCTTTTATATTTCCATTAGAACTTTTGATCATTTGAAAAAGTATTAAATTTGAACTTTTAATTGCCACTATATAGCCAGTATTGTGCCTAGATATTTTGAAAACGTAGCTACCCACTCAGCTGCAACTCATTTACGTACCAGCTGTGAAATGGCATATATGACGCAAAAAGAACAGTTTTGTCTATCATATAAAAGAAGAGGTACTAGAATTAATTGATTCAGACAGAATTAATGATGTTTTAGTATTAAATTTTAAAACCATTGATCTTAAATCTGCCTGACAAGTTGTCCACTCCTGGAAGCCCGATCTGACTACGTGATAGTTACACGATTTGTGTAACCTTGCGGCGACATCGCGTATCAACAAGTGCCCTAATTAATCACTACAAGCGAGGTCTCGTAAAGAAGCATGCCGCATGCAGTCCCCTGATCTCTGTAATTGTTCATACGTACATCCACACGTAACCTGTTGCGGGTAACAGCATTATATACCACGAGAAACCGTCTCGAGGTTTTGTTTAATAGTGTGCAGATTTTTCAAGATGGTGGATGGTGAAAGGTCGGAAAGCTAGGTGTTTCGGAAATGCACCTTTTTCTTTGCCAAATATTATCTCTGCAACAGAATGTTGATGACATTCATGGGACAGATTTAATTTTCAAAGCATGCTCTCTTAGTACACGTGTCTCACGTTAATCACACATAATCTGCCTCCAATGTGAGCGGATTTAATTTTTCAAAACTTGAAGCTTGGTGGAAGTCAATGTTTCGATAATTACTTCAATATGTAATTACTTTCCGTAAACAACTATTTAATATGTATCCCACGGAGTCCAAATAATGGAAGGCGATATTTGAGTTTGGAAAAAATGCAAGGTTAACAGTGTACACCATATGACTCTTGGTATGTTTATTGGTATGTTTACTGTGTAGATCGGAAAAACTGTAAATAAAAAAAGTAAACGTGAAGGTCGTAATTTTGCTTACAGTGCTGATGCAAAACAAATGTCAAGATCTGACTTTACGTATGCACTTTATGTAAAAAGCTTTCTTCAGGTGCAGTAATACACTCTTTGAATCTCTACAACTTAGACTCGGCGAACAAAAAGATTTAGAATTTGCACAAAGGTTTATAAATCATAAACTCTGAATCTTTTGTAAGCTTTTAAGAGTAAACGAGTGTATTCCAGCACCCGACGAGACTTGTTCCATACAAGCAAATTAAAAATTCAGATTTCAACATATGTTTTCCATCTGCATGCTAAACAAAACTGAACTACAGTTCGCAGTGGACCTTTCCTTCTGGTATGGATGTTGTACTTAGAGAGGTGAATACATTCATCTAGTTTAATAATTAATGAGCTTGTTTTTCGACGATGGTGTAGTACTTATAAACATGCATCCACTGACCAAATGTCCTGAATCTGGTAAAGCAATATGTATAACGGGTGCTGAAATCTATTTGGATATGAGCTAAATGCAAAACCTGAACCCAAGCCAACATACAGTCATCTAGTTTGATGATTATAACAGTAACACAGCTTGAGAAATAAACTTCAAAAACAAAATTTATTGAAAGTTAGGGTAGCGTGAAATGTAGTCACGGTGACTTACTTTTCTAATCATGATGTAGTATTCAGCATGGTGCATCCACTCACCAACTTTCATGAATAATTCTCTTTATGATTTATCCTGACATAACAAGTAAGAGAAAAGATGGAATATATATGTAACCTCATGGGTCTGGAAAAACAGTCAGGATATTAAATTTTCTAGATCCTGAAGATACAAGGGGTTAGACTTCAGCATTAGGGATTAAAAAAAAAAACAATATCCAAAAGAAGATACAAATTTAGGACAGATTTATTCAATTTAATCTTGGCGTTTAAATCGGTTTCTCAGATACGACGTTTTAACAGACATGAAACTCTATTCGTTCGTACGCCCTGATGAGAACTATACCCCAGTACTAAATGTAGTTCAAGTGATCACGTACAGGGAACAGTGACCCACTTACCGAGCGATCACATAAAGAGAAAACCGTGACCCACGTTTCACGTTCTAGTGATTACGTACATTTTGATACTGGGTGAGTCGACAGTCGTGATACTTGATATGTGAATATATCCTGAGGAGTATTATACCTCGATTAAAAAGAGTCACCATCACCTTCTTCTTGGACCTTGTTTCTTGCACAGTTCTCAAACAGAATGTGAGGATACATCCCGAGAAGTACAGCGGCTCTATATCAAAGAAACAATTAACTGTGGCTACCATCAACTTCTTGTTATGTCATACGTATTGATAACTTCAAATCTCTTGTGCCTGAATACATATGTGTCGACGAGTTATTGCTGTCTTCGGATAGCTTCCTTTATTACTTATTCTGTGATCAAAATTATTGTTATTAGCAAGTAAAATATTGATCACCAAGATTTTCTAATGATAATTTTGAGAAATTGTAAGATATAAGAATTCGATTTTTTATAAGCGATTGAAAAAGTTTAAGTGAACCGAATTTAGACACAACCCGACATAAGAATATATGTGGCTAGCATGTACAAAGAATGTCATCGATATTGTCAGTATCAGTGCAGAAATATAATGGCCCCGTTGTAACAAAACCGATGTACCTAACATAAAGGGACAAATGTATGATCCCAATTTACATTTTCAAGGCTACGAGGTCTGGTGTCATTAGTATGTGAAACTTACAGTGTCGCACATCGGTGATTACAACTGACAGCTTCAAGACTACGGTAGCCAGTGTCAGTAGAGTGTTTCACTTGCCGACTCATATAGATGATGACAACTGACAGCTTCAAGACTGCGATGTCGTGTGTGAATATTGCTACACTGACTGAGTCGCACTTCGGTGATCACGACTGACAGTTTCAAGACTATGATGTCTGGTGTCAGAAGTAAATTAACACTTGCCGAGTCATATATCGATGATGACAAATGACAGCTTCAGATTGCGATATCATGTTAAGATTGCTACACTTGCTGAGTCACATATCGATGATCACAACTGAGAGTTACAAGACTATGATGTCTGGAGTCGAGAGTATGTTACACTTGTAGAGTCACTTTTCGGTGATCCCAAATGACGCAGTTACAAGATTATTTATTTTTGACACTAGTATGTAAACCTTACTGAATCACATATCGTTGATCCCACTTGACACAATATCAAAACTAACAAGTTCTGGTATCAATAGTACGTAAAACTTACCGAGTAACACATCGGTGATCCCACTTGACACAATTTCACTGTGCATAGTATTGTCAAGTAAGGACTTTCGAAAAACCTGAAGGCATAGAAATTCGCCCATATATCCCAGCCTTTTGTCAGGTTAAAATCACTTGTTAGGTCTGGATCCAAAGAACACCTGAATGAATGAATGAATGAATGAATTAATGAAACACTGCAGAGGGGCAAGAAAGCAGGAACTCGCAATCTATCCAACTTCTATAGCACGAGACGTGATTTACCCTTAAATGTAGGTGATTGTCGGGCTCTTTGCACATTTCCCTTTTTTATTTCAATGCATTATTGGAATTCACAACTTAAATATGTAACTGATTTCTGCGGGCTTAATTTAATAATAGTATAGAAATTTGATCCATTACTTGGATCAATATGCGATTGCTAAAGAAATAACCGATACCCTACATTGAAATAGACACTAGTAGGGACACAATTTAACATTTCCTAAAGATATAATGCGGTCTTAATTTGTTGCGTCTGGTCATCAAGATATATATTTATATATCTATCGTGTATTTTGTCTTGCAGGTACAGCCACTGGGTGCCAGTGTATATCAGCCGATTAATATTATAGCTTGTTATTAATTGTATTCACATATTCTTCAGATGGGTAACACGTGCTATCGAGTTCGATCCCAAGACGAGTCATACCAAAGACTTAAAACAAATGGTACTAACAGCTGCCTCGCTTGGCACTCAGCATTAAGAGGTTAGTGTTAGGACTGGTCGACCTGGTGTCAGGATAATGTGACTGGGTGGGACATATGCTATATGTCTGCAGATGATGCCCCAGTGCTAGACATCATTAAAAACTGCCACGCTTCAGACATCGTAGCGATTTGACTAAAATTGTTAAAGCTACGTTAAATATCTAAATCACACATACACACGTACACACGCACACTGTTCGTTAAACATATCAAAGTACGAAGACTGATATCCTGTCATAATGAAATAGAATTTACAAACAAAACTGAGTGAGCAATACTAGTTGTACAAAACCTACAGCAGTACGTGCAGAATTAATTGTACATATACTTAACTATAGTACCATAAAGAAAATTTTACCACAAAAAAAAAAAAATAAAAAAAAAAATAAAAAAAAATAGTGAATTCATTTCTTAAACCAAAAGACTTTATAAAATGCCTGTAATAGAACGGTATTTCATTACCCACACGATGGAAACAGAGTAAGGCCAGTTTTTATTAGTCAAGTGCAGGGAAGGAACACCAACACCTGATAGACACAATCGACATTCCGCTCCTGAGAAGACCCATTCTACCACAAATTCTTGCAACCTTGGACTTAAAAACTTAAAAAGAGGAAAGAAAACGGTGGAAAGGAAGGATTCTATATCCTACACCCCGAAGATGCAAAGCCTGTATTGCCATGAGTACACATGGAAACGGGCACTGAAACAGTCATGATAACGGAACCGAAAACTATAATGAGGAAAATCAAACAGAAAACCGAGGATTTGCATATTACGAGCTTTTCTATAGAAATACAATTAAATGCAACAATAACAAGATGAGAAGAAAATTTAAAATCAAAACATACGACGCAAGATTGGCAACACGCAGAGGATACCAGGTAAAATTGGGAGTGCGAATAATAGAAGTTGAGAAAGGACAGGCAAAGAATATAAAGATTTTTTCTACCTACTTGGATTTCTAATTAACATCTGGTATCACGGTTGCATCTTTCACCGAAAATGCAAACATTGTGGTGCCACAGGCCACAAGCCACAAAAACTGCTCAGAACATAAAAAAAAGAGAAAGAAAAGGAGAAAAATAAAGAAAACGAGGAGACAAAAGAAGTAAAAGGAAAAGACGGTGATTTACAAGTGCAAATGCATAGGGGCGAACAAACCTCATTTCCAAATGACGAATACCCAAAGTCGAAAAGGGAACAGCAAAATTATATGTAATATATATAAAGAAGCCTTCGAGCATTCTGGACGTTACAAAGGGTACATCTCTAAAGTTCTAACCATCCATATATGGGAAGGACTGGGAGGTGTCCACAAAGAACATCACAATGTAAAAAGCATAGATCTTCCTCAAACCCCTGGGTATTGTACCATATATCGGCGGGTTTCGATCAAGTACCCAACAGATTCATCTAAAATAAACCAAGAATTTTTAGAAAGTTTAATACTTCTATTGAAATCGAGAAGAAATCTTTTAGTGAACTACTTTCCGCTTAATCATTCTCTGATTTCACTGTGCTCTTCCTTTCATGCAAGTAAATCGAGCGAAAAGCAATGGCTTCTGGGAAATAACAATTCAATGTTACGATGTAATGATCTAATGTACTTCGAGTGCAGTGCACCGATCAATGTCTTGCAGAAAAGACAGTAAGAGCACAATACAGGTCAAGGAATTGTACTTTGCTTATCGGAACACTGCCTTGTGATATATTTGCAAAGAAAGGAAAATACCAACAACCCTTATAGTGTAAAGGAGGAAGAAGAGTTTTGTTTAAATCGGTGTTGTTGTACATGAAAATATTTACAAAATGTTTACAGGAGAAACTACTTCAATTTTATTTAAGATTACATTTCATATAGAGTTTTAAAAAATTATTATTATTATTATTATTATTATTATTATTATTATTATTATTATTATTATACAGTAACCAACAAGTTATGATAAAATATATTTTTTCTGAAAGTGAAAGAGTTCATGAAATCTTCAGTGAAACCAAAATACATTTCAAGTTTCGACGAAAAAACAACCACGTGCAATTAGACAGAGATTTCCAACAGTGTTAAAAATAGACAATACATGAGAACATGTATTCTCAACATGTATGCAATGACATTTTCCTCAACCATTTTAAAGGAACAAACTGTCAAAAATCTTTACCAATACAGTCACTAAAAAAATCTTACCCGTTTGCTACAATGACGACAGATTTCCCCTTCTGTTCCGTCCCGGAGTATGCTGTACAGTTCAGCGGCAGGAGATCATAAAACCTAGCTGAAATAGGAAACGTATACTTTAGTAAGCCTCCCTGATACAAATATTCGGACTGCATTTCATATAACGGGGTGAGAACTAAAATCTAACATATCTCAGTGAACCTTCTCATTAGACATAAACAATTTTCAACTGAAACTGGGCAATTATACTGCATTAACAAATTGCATCAAATAATATTGGCTTAGGATCGTCTTCATCGTGAACATGTTTAGTTTTTGGGTGGGGTGGGTGGGGTGGGGACTAAACCTAACGTTGATTATAGAATACTCACTATTCATTCTTATAGCTGAACTGGTCATAAATGGTTATAATATAGATAAATATATGTGGTAATGAGCTGAACACACGTATTTAACCGATATTACAAAAACATGAAATGTTGGTGACTGTTCATGTATGGTTGTAAGGGTACAGTATTCACAGCTACTTCAAGTTGTCTAGCTTACTGATTCTAATGAAATCACCCAATACATCACTTTTAAGCACACAATTTGAAGAAACTTACCGAATCATAAAATAAAGGACACTCATACCTCCTTTGCAATATGGGTTTTGTGTTGATCAAGACAGGTCCCTCACAAAGTTTCATGGTAGGACAGTATACATAAAGCACGCCAAAACCTCGTGTGGTCAGGAGCTAGGAGTAAAACTTGACCGAAGTCAGTAAACGGTCACACTGAATTTCTCTGGTTGTACGGTAAGGGTGTGGTTCTGATAGAAATGCATATCATCAACTTCTCGAATCTAGTATTAACAGTGCCCGAGAAGTGAGCATCGAACACAAACTGCAACCCAGTTTAACCATACTTTATAATCATGATTCATCCCCTCACTAATTTTCATGACTCTATACATGATATTATGTAAATAGCATTTAAACATACGCGGCCATGAAGAAAACGCAACAACTTGACCTAAGCCAGTAAGATAGGAAATGTAGGTCACAGTGATCTTTTTAATACCTGTGTAGTTCCAACAGAGATGTATACACTCATCTGGTGTAATGTTTCTAGTATGTATCTAGCATGAACATATAAAATACAAAATTAAACCAAATACAACGAGGCATAAAACATGGGTCAGTTTACCATCACTTGCGATGACGGTGCAACATCCAATTTTATGCGTCCCTTCCCCAAATTTCATGAATCTATGCATAACAGTTTTGTATGCAGGTTGCAAAAAATATTTGATCATCAACTAAATGCAAAAAAGCACAACAAAACCAGTAAACTGTGATTTTTTTATTCTATGGTGTTGCTAATCATTCAGTTTAGTAATTCTAGCATGAAACATAAAAAAACAACATTTTAACCAAAGTCGTTGAAGAGTGAATACGGGTCAAAGCGGCCTACTTTTATAATGAGAGAAGTATTTATCAACATACATCCATCTGTTCACGAAGTCCAATTAGATAAATAAGCAAGCGTAGAACTCACAATTTTACTGAAGTCAGTGAAATGTGATATATGGGATACAGTGATATACTTTTAGGATCATAGTATAGCACTCAAAGATTCATCCCTCACCAAGATTCACAATTTGTTCTCTAACTGTACATGCTTGTTGAGGCATGAGGGTCAGTTATGTACACAACATGCAAAACACCCAAGTGAGCTTAGAAATTAATACGAGCCAATAAAATGTGAAATGTGGGTAACAGAGACCTCTTTCGGTACAGGTGTGGTGCTAACAGAGGTTTGTATAATCGTTTCGTTTAATGATTATAACGTAAACAGTTAAAACTCAGTTTTTAAAAATTCAGTAGAGCGCGACATATTGGTCACAGTGATCTGCATTTGTGAGGACGTGTTGTAACCATCAAGATGTATCACTCCACCAAGAGTTATGGTTCAATAAATAACTGTATGCATGCCAGGCACAATAAAAATATTTGGTCATGAGCTCAACGTAATATTTTAACTAAACACAGTAAGAAGTGAAATTTAGATCACAGTAACCATTTGTCGTAAGGGAGTAATACTAGCAGAGATGCATACAATCAGCTTGTTTGTTTGATTCCAACATGAACAGAGCTTGATAGAGAAACTTCAAACACGAAACTTAAAAAGGTAGTGAAGCGTGAAATATGGGTCCCAGTGACCGACCTAAAAGTAGTCTGGAACACATCTAGATACATCAGTCCGCAGCAGTATATATACAGGATACAAAATGCTGGATTTCGACGTAAAAAGTAACCAAGAATGTACAACTAATGTAAGTGGCCCCGAGTGGCCGAGTGATCTAAAGCGCTCACCGTTACGGATCACTGCCATCTCACCTCTGTCTGCGTGGCTTCGAGTCTAGGGTTCGCCAAATGTGGATATGTGAGAAAGCTTGTCAGTAGCTTCTCGTGGGTCGGTGGTTCTTTCTGGGGTTTTCCGGGTTCTTGCTTCACTATTTATACTGGCCGCCATGTATAGCCTATCTTGTGCTGAAAAATGGCGTTAAACCCTATAACAACAACAACAATAACAGCAACTAATGTACGCGTAAGTACAAAGTTAACCCTCCATAGAGTAGCAGGGGCTATGAATCCACTCCAATATGTTGTTATCGAGGACCTAGAAAAAAACAATGTATGAAAATGCCACGATGATGTACATATGAGAATGCATTTATTTGTGCGGACGCCGATTCTAACACGGGATATATTACAATAGCTTACTTCTATTTCACAGAGATACTGAAATAAGGTTTATATGGCAGAAATTACTTTGAATTATCCAGCACGCTTCTAATTTAATACTAAAGTAATGTAGGTACGACTTAATATAAATGCAAAATATGTAGGGGTTTTTAGGGGGTGGGCAGAAAAACAAATTTTAATCAAGTAATATTTACCTGTCACTATTATTATTATTAACCTTTCCGCTGTAGAAATACATCATCCGTGCTGTATGCACCAACTTCCTGTTCTACAGATTTTTTAGAACACGTGCATCGACACAGTCTGACCTACGTCGTCGACCCGTGCGCTACAGCACGTCCTCATTCTTTTTCAGGTTAATGAACGACATCAAGGCATGGTGGGAGGAGGGCATCCAGTAGTGACAAGCAAGTATTACATAATTGAAATTAGTTTTACTCCCTCCAAAAATTCTACGTTTTAATTTCAGTAATAACTTGCCTGTCACTGTTGTTATTTTGGAGTTGTCGGTAAGGTGGAAGGCTGATGGACTGGAAAGATGCACGTGTGCACAAGTTACAAATTTTGTAGCCGTGCCACTAACCGCCGTTATGCAATAGTAGTGAAAGTTGCCGATTTTGCAGCGACTATACGACCCAGAGAAAATATACCTCGTCTCTGGTTCGATAATGACCAAATGTAAAAGGAAACGATTGTGTGAGATCACCAAAATGTAGCCACCATTATATCGTCTGAAAATGAGCGATTGAAATACAACGAGAACATTGCGATAACCCTTACTTTATGGGCTTTTATCCTCATGACCGACAAGTCTCTTGGGGGACACATAAGCTCACTTGATGGTGAGCGACGCCACCGACGGATAGATGATACGAAGCCAGTTGAGAGGAGAACAAAAATGCTTCTACCCATCTTTCTACCTTTATTAGTTCCTAAATAGAATCGGATTGCACGAAATGGGCCAAGAAATCTATCTCGATCATCCCCAGTTCAGATGCAACTGTGTCTTTGGATTTCTTTCTGGGATGAAAAAACTGATTAAAGATGCTGTTTTGTAAGAAAGCCTGATCGCTATAACAAGGAAGCCGAATCGTAATTTCCAGTTTAAACGTCACTCCTCAACTGATAAAGCATGTAGTTCGCTACTTCGAGTTGACGCAGCAGCCAGAAGAAAGACGCTTTGAATGGCATAAGATTTAAAAGAAGCCTCGCTCAAAGCTTCATAAGGTGTTTTTGTCAGTCCCCACAAAACACGAAAGGCTCCATCCTGATGTCAAAGAGCGAGGCACTGGACTCTGTTACTCGAAGTACATTACAATATTAGGTAAATGCGGATCAGAACCAGTAGACAGACCTTTGGAAAGTTTAAGTTTATTCAAAAAGCAACTCTACAACTTTTTATTGTAGAAACTGAACACGATCTGTCCTTAATGAGGAAGAGAAGAAACTCTGCTACTGCATCAAAAGAAGATCGGCTGGGATTAACGCGTTTCCTAGTACAACAATTACAGAACATTTTTACTTTGTACCGTAGACGTTAGATGTAGAACGTCGCGGGGCCTGGACGTGCAGCTGGCAAATTTGCTGGAAAAGTTTGCCTGGCGGATTGATCGCTTGAGATTAGCCAAGTGTCAAGTTGGAGAAACTAAGGATTGGTGTGAAGTAGGGTATTTCCGTGTTGTGAGAAAACCTGTCCCACTGAGAAATACTCCTGGTTTGTCTGTCAACAGGCCGAAGACGTCGTTGATGATCTGTGCTGGGGATAACCTAATCTGATGCAGTACATGTGGAGTCAACCTGAAATGTGGGAATGTGTAAGCGAACAATCGATCCCTATCCAGGCTGATGGCATCAACTGTCCACCAGGTAGCTTGGTCTGGGACTGAGGAAACATAAATGTGAGCTTCTTGTTGCGTTTTGTTGTAAACTAGCGGCGTCTCTCATGGAATGAACAGTCTCTGCAACTGCTTCATGCAGAGGTCATTATTTTTCCCGCTATGGACAGTTTATCCGCAAGAATATTTTTTCCTCTGTGTAATATGACCAACTCGAAGTATTATGACTCGACCCAGTGCAGCAGGTTCTCTGCAGAGCGACGGGGTACAAATACCTATTTGTCTGAGGTATTCAACCACTGACGTTTTGTCTGAGGAGACCATGATGCAACGTCCCTTGAATGTTCTACGTACCCTTTTTAGGGCGGAGAACAGAGCTTTCAATTCCAGTTTGTTAATGTGAAGGAGTTGTCTTCTTGTGACCAATGGCCGTTCAAAAATACTCCTTCTGGATCTAAACGAGCCCACCCACAACCTGAAACCTGAATCTGACCCGTCGGTGTACCAATAGGAGTGGGGTTCTTGTGAATGCAGACGAACTCCCTCCGAAACTTGTCTTGATAGTACCGCTACTTACGGTGATACTGAAAGGTTGACCCTAGAGAAATTTGATCTGATAGTGCATCAAAACCAACAACAGAGTAACTAAAGAGACACTCAATGAAGTCTCCCTAGGAATAGTAGGTCCGCCCACGGAATTCAAGGTTACCAGAAGAGAGAGAGACACAGACTAGCTGACAACGAAGCCTTGTCCATAGCGTCTTTAAAAGTTCCATGATTTCTTGTACCCCATCTGGGGGAATACGAACCAAATTCAGAGAGGTAAAGATATTCTCTTATATGAACACGAAATCCCGAGATGTAAAAAGATCGGATTTCTCAAGGTTCAAAATCAGTCCTAACCGAGTAAATAAGGATCAGCTGTGGGTCATGTGATACAATAAAGACAGTTGTTGTGTAGCAACTAGTCGTTGAAGCACTGGATCAACGGACTCTCTAAGTACCTCAGATGCGCATCTATTACCCCCACAATTCTGGTGAAGACCTGGGGAGCTGAGGTTAGATGGAACTGCGTGGATCGGAATTGAAATACTTCCCGTCTGATCGATAACCGTAAATGTTTTTATTTCTGTAGAGGAAATATCAGTATGTAGACGTACGCATCGTGAAGATTGTTCGAAACTGCCAGTCAGCCGATTTGACATCGTTCCGAACAGAAGCAGCACTTTGCATCTTACAAGTTTCCTCTAGCAGACATTTATCTCTGGGTAACGATTCATCATAAATCTTTAATTGACCAACAATTTTGGGGACGAGAAATATCCGGAGATGCTGTCGACTGCATGCTCTGAACCCTCTCCACTGCGTCATTCTGAAGAAAGCTATGCACCTCTTCCTTTAATACGTTCGATTGACGGAGGAAGATGGGTGTCTTCGAGAGAGGGGGCAGTTCTCTGAAGCATCTACATAAATCCTCCTTCCCCATAACAACGGACCCACCTATACGATCTTCCGTGATGTTCGTCATGGCTTCTGAAAAGATGGCCAATCGAACATCTACGTCTATTAATGGAAGTGGTATCAACTGCAAGAGAGGTGACGTGTTCCTAGAGATAATCCCCTTCCTTTCGCCTGTTTGGGAACGGGGGAGGCAAAATTATACTTTTTGCCGTGCCATTTTCTCTTCAGTTTCTCCATTTCCTTTATTTAGCTGACTGATGGGGGACTATCTACTCTATTGTTGCAGTTGTGTAGTTGTGTACCTTTTTGTTGGAATTGTGGGTTGACCCCGACTCGACCAGGTTGTGAACCAGGACTGGATGGTACGATGGACCAGTAAGTGATGCAAGGGACATATGTTGTTGGTCCATAAAATCTTGATAGGTAACGTTGGGAATAAGAGCGAAGTTTTAGCTAGAGCCTCTAATAGCCGTTGCAAAACAACGGGAGATGATACTCTTCCTGCATCAAACTGAAGGAAGCTGCTGAAAACAGTTCAGAGTGTGAAACTTTGATCACTAATAACCTGATATTTTATTCTAAAACATCTAAGGACTTCGCAGAGAGGTGAGCAAAGGAACCCGCTAAAATGCCCACTTGTGGAGCTGCAGCATCGGGGGAGGGGAAGGGCTGGGGGGGGGGGGTCTTCACTGGCCAGACAAATGAATAATCCTTGTAGTTTGAGTCTGATATTAAAGGTCTCAGTCTAGCCAGGAGGACGGACCACCATTTATTTCGTACTGTCGACCATTGACCGTTCGGCTGTTGCACACACCTTCTCCGACCAACCAATAGTGAAGAGAAAGGAGCAAGTCTGGTCTGGGTATTGTCCATAACTATTTTTCTAATCAAGAAATAGTCTTTACTGTCACTTGAACACTCGAGACTTTGGACATGTGTAAGAAAAGGAGATCGACTTCGTTGAAAGCCATGTTGAATGACCATGTCTTCTCGTCCTCGACAACTTGTGACGCGTGGTAAGAAGGATTTGGAAATCATCGGAGGGGATAGTGTAACCTTTCTTCCGGAAATTCAGTAAATTCCTGGGAATCTACGACAATCGACAAAGCATCATCATCTTCCTGTTTCAAACTTTCATGAGATATAGGGAAATGGATCCAGGGCGATCTTTTTGCCTGAAGCCGGGAAATGGGACATAAATACTGTATATCATGTGACCATTAAACAGATGCAGCTTGCAACTATAGTAAAAATGCAATATTCGTTAGCATCATTGTTTATTTATTATAAATTGTGAGACTAAAAGCATTCCTGGATAATGAAATATGTACACAAGGACGACCTAGGGACCCCTTCAATCTGTGCGAGTTTTATCTGAATATGATTAGGGGTCCAAATTGGCCCTTATCAAACTCTATCCTTTCGTCACATTCTCAATTTTGATGCTAGATCGGCGCAATAGGTTAACAAGAATTTCGCAAATAGCCATGTCTTGCTTGATCAGCCGTGGCTTCAGCAAGCAAAAGTTCCTCGAATAGACTTGTGCTCAACAGGCTGAAAATAATTTACACGAATCCAAGAAAAGACCGTTTCTGTACTTTCACTCCAACTATTGAAACCGTCTCAGATTTTCTTGATCGATAACAAGATTATTTGATTATCGGCTCTGGCGGCTATGATGGTTCGGCAAAAGCTCTATATCGAAATGATCATCTCTCCACGAACAGTAGCGATAACAAGATTTTAAGATGACAGCCACAGCGTCCAAATTGAAGGTAAGATCAGCACCATTTTCATTTAGGACCAACTAGACATCATAGGAAGTCCTGTGGTTAAAACCCCGTGTCAATAGGACTATGTGTAAGAGGAGTTGTGACAAGGTTTTCAAGATGGCTGCCGTAACAGCCATATACAATCTCGGATCGGCATCATTTTCATTTAGGATCAACTAGATGTCATTTTGCATCTTGGAGAAAACCACAATCGATATGACCATCCATTTAAAGAATGTAGCCATGACATTATTTTTACAATGGCTGACAAGTTGGATTTAATGGATGTTTAATTGGGTTACAAAGGCAAAGTTTTCATTTCCGACCAGCTCGATATTATAAGAATTCAGAGAAGACCCCATATTGACAGGACCATCCATTCAGGCGGAGTACCGACAATAAGATTTTCAATATGTTAATAAGATATAGCGGCTATGCAGGATGTCTGAGTGGCAACATTTTCGTTTTGGACCAACTTTACCATGGAATGAATGTGTGTGTATGTCTATGAAGTATCGTCTTAATATTCCATTAGTTTATGAGGAGTAGCGGTAACAAACTTGAGCCAGCCGGTGTACGGTCTTCTGGTCTAAGACTAGTAGGACTGAAAACCCTGAAGAGTCATTAGAGGTAGAAAATTGGATCACGTTACCTTAACAGTAGGTCACTGGGGTGGTTGATACTTCTTATATAAAAAGATTCACGTCATTGCATGACTATGCATGCAATAGTGTCCAAGGAAATGAACTAAATCAAAAACTTAAGTCACCGTCACATAGTTTAGTCCGTTGTGATTAGTACTCTTCAGTGTGAATCAAGTTTCTGGACAGTACATACAACAGGTCTGGAGCAACTGAACTAAATGCATAACCTTAAAATAATCGATTGAACGTGAAAGTACGTCGCCTTGACCTACTCTTGCACTTGGCGAATAGTACTCTCCAAGATGAATATACCAATCACGTTTCACAGCTGTGCACAAGAAGGTGTCAGAGAAACCGAGCAAAATGCAAAACTGAACTAAACGTTGATGCTTTGAACAACAACAACAACACTATTCCCTGTGTTGTGCTAATGCTTCGTTTGCGAGAAAAAGATTGAAAGGGTTTACGCCAGATGTTTCATGTTAAATTTAGCCTTAATTCTGCTGAGAATTTCATCACAAAGAAGTCGTTTAAATGTTTTATTTTCTTTGTGGTGATCGACACCATTGCTACAAATTTGAGAGTAAATCACATCATAGTGCCACCACTGAACTTTTACTGAACAGTTATGGTGAAGAAAATGACTAAGATTAAAGAAACGAAAAAGTAAACAAAAATATAATGAAATGTTACCAATTTCTAAGAGTAAACGAGTTCCAATAAGAGGTCCAAACTGGTCTGCGATCGTTCACTGAGCCGACATATAACTGAAAAGCCAAATGCAGTGGCACCAGGCCAAGAAAATCTGGAAGAGTACGATGCTTCCCGTAAAGGTTTCATGCAACGCTGTCGATTGCACATGATATACAAACCGATGTTTGAATGTTTTTCTATTATTAGTAACGTGGCCGCATTTGATGGAAAATAGGACTTCTTTGTGAACTTGTAAAGCCTTAATGTTTCCGGTCATATTTGGTAAATGTCTGTGCAGCTGTTCTGAGAACCAGTCTTACAAAGGATTTTGCACCATTTGTATTAGTTTGAAAGCCTTTTATATCAGTATGCTTTGTGTGAAACTTATCTTATTCTGAGAGTGTTTGTTGTTGTTGTTGTTGTTATTGTAGGGCTTAACGCCATTTTTCAGCACACGATGGCTATACATGGCGGCCAGTATTAATGATGGAGGAAGAAACCGGGAAATCCCCAGAAAGAACCATCGACTCACGAGAAGCTACTGTCAAGCTTTCTCACATACCCACATTCGCCGAATCCGAGACTCGAACTCACGCAGACAGAGGTGAGATGGCAGTGATCCGTAACGGAGAGCGCTTTAGACCACTCGGCCACTCGGGGCCCCCCTGAGAGTGTTTGAGAAAGTCTTGTTTGAAGGTTTATCTATTTCAGTAAAGATCGACATATTTGATCGTCGATTGTCCTCATATATACGGATTAAAAGGCCTAGATGCCAATACGTTTTTTGTCAAATTATGTCCAGTTCGATTGAACTGTTTTTGAGAAAATGTTGCTTAGATTGTTCTATTTTACAGTAACAGCGACCCTACAGTAACGGCGACCATAATATAACATTATATATAACTTTTACGTGTCAAAGACAGTCTTAAAAAGATAAAACGAGCACATGGGATAAAAGACTAAACCCTAAATTAACATTTTCTTTAATGTGTAAAGTGCTGTTTTGCATTCACCTCTTGCAATGTATACAAGACTCGACTGTAATTACAGATTTCCACGATATATGCAGACCTCTGCAATATATACACACCTCCACAGTATATTCTCCAGTAGAGTCTGGTTCCTATTTCAGCCCTCGTTGCCACCGTATCAAACATTTTGCTCGTATACATATTGGTCCTGACATCTATCAAAGGGGTCTGGGTAGGCATCTTTGTTGGCTTTGCACTAAATAAAAATAATAATAATAATAATAATAATAATAATAATAATTTATGCACGTTGGGTTGCATAATGGGAATGCGTATGCATGGTGTCGCACACACACACACACACACACACACACACACACACACACATATATATATATATATATATATATATATATATATATATACACACACACACACACACACACATAGCATTATCATACCGGATAGAGAACTTTTTAATTCGTACTCTACGGAAATTACTGCACCCATCGACTTGGCTGGATGAACGGACTCCTATACCATTACGACCATGCACATATCACCAAAAAGTGATACTACAGCGTCGGCATTATACGCATCCGTGCGTAGCAGACACAACGACATATCGACCTAATAATTCTTATCTGTACACCCAGTTGTTCTGGATTCCTAAGAAAGAAATCAAGGTATATAGGAATAATTATAGAGTAATTCAAATAAACGCCAGACAGAACAAAAAGTGGTATTCAGGATTCTATAAGAGAATGCTCGATAATACTAACAGAACTATTTTTTATAAATATGATACAAATATCGTTGTCATACAGGTTAGAGAATTTGTTTAATCCGTGCTCTGTTCGTATTATCTTGCATTCTCTTTTAGAATCCAGGGATAACTCTTTCCGTTCTGACAGGTGAATATTTTTATTACTCTCTGTCTGTCTGTCTGTCTCCCTCCCTCACACATTCTCTCTCTCTCTCTCTCTTTCTCTCTGTATATATATATATATATATATATATATATATATATATATATATATATATATATATATATATATATATATATCTGTGTGTTTTTGTGTGTGTGTATGGATGGAAGTATTACCTGAAGATTTTTGCTCTTTCCTGTTACCTAGTTTAAGACCATAGAGTCGTAATAATACATATATGCATAAATGCATGCATGCATGTATGCATACCCACCTACCTACCTACCTACTTAAGTGATGTTCTTGTACTTGTCAAGATAAAGCAGTTATTTACATACATAATTTGACAGTTTTAGGGGAAAATACAAGAGAGAGAGAGAGAGAGAGAGAGAGAGAGAGAGAGAGAGAGATGGCGATGTCATAATATAAATAATAAAACTATATCCTTACTAAACATCTAAGCCTTGCTTCACAATTCTGAGAAGACCCGCTTGTGGGACATCGTTACACTTTAGGACGAAGATCATATTTTCCACGCCGCCAAGAACATAGTCCTCGCCGATTCGAGATCGAATCGAAAACATCAGGAATATATCTGAATCCTGATAACAAGATCATATAGAAGAAAATAAAGATTACGTATACAAATGTGAAAATGGCTGTATTAATTATAATATGCTTTACGTATACAAATGTGGAAATGGCTGTATTAATTATAATATGCTTTAAAAGTGCAGATTCAGATCTAACCTTAAATGCTAATGAATCGTTAATCAAATCAAAAGACCAAAGTCAACACCTCCAGTGCCCGACTTTAATAGCGAAGTGAACAAAAAAATCTTGTGATAAACTCAAGATTGTAAATTTAAGGGTTTGTGAACCTGCTTAAACACAACGCATGTGATTGCTATCATTTCGTATATTACGAGTGTGCATGTATATTGTTTTATACATGTATGATTAAGCATTTCATGTGCTCCAAATATGCAGGACAAGCTCATACTTCAGCGTAACCCTCGAACACGTGACATCTCTGGATGATGTACATCTTCTGTAGTGCATAGACGGCAGGTTTTATCATTAAAGCCCCAATATGGCCAT
Source organism: Megalonaias nervosa (assembly GCA_016617855.1). Classification (NCBI taxonomy): domain Eukaryota; kingdom Metazoa; phylum Mollusca; class Bivalvia; order Unionida; family Unionidae; genus Megalonaias; species Megalonaias nervosa. Next base: position 50,327 of record JAECUM010005605.1, read on the forward strand.
TTTTAGTGAATTATTACCATTCGTCTTGTGTGTCTTAACTTCGGATTAAAAGAAATAATTTCCAAAGGCAAAGTCTCTGACATTAACGCTTCTGTCAAATAATCAACGTTTACTTTAAACGCCGTCAAGATATTCATTTTCAAATTAAGAAGTAATAACTCATAATTTAATCGCCGATACAGCTTGTGATTAACTCTTTTATCGGATTTGCGCAAAACCAGTGACGTCATACATTCGACAAATTCCGCCTATGACTAACACATAAACAACACCAAGGCGACACTGAAATCACGAGGGACGTAGGAGAGGAAGACCCTCTTTTGATAGCAGGTGTGAGATAAAAACAATGATAAAATGAAACATGCAAAAGTAAAGATAAGACTCTTGGGGACATGATGATCTGCTTAGGCATTATAGGACTTTGAAAGGAGAACTTGAGTTGAAGACAAAACCAGCTGTTGCCGAGCTCGTTATTATAATTGGTAAGCATGCGAGTCGGACTAGTTTTACCTGCAGCAAAAAATGAAAATACACATAATCTGGCTCATGCATGAATTCTCAAAAGAAAACTCATACATGTAAATCTTCATCTTGTTATTAGTCTCTAAAAATTTTCATCCCAAATGCAAAAAATATTTGACAACTCCGATTTATTTTATAAGCAATAAATGCACAATGAAATTCTCAACTGCAGTTAATATATGGTTACTCTCATCCAGCAGATGGGCTCGATATAAAGATTGTAGTGCAATCCTGAATGTATCATTGTTGGTATTACATATATTCTGAGAAATCTACGGATTCTTCAGAAGACTGCACGCAGTAAAAGAGCAAGAACTAGTAAGCATTGTTCAAAAGCTTCCAGAACATGGACACATTAAGATCTGGACAAAAGGTTTAAAGGATATCGCGCGGCCAAAATTTACCCAATCAAAATGCAGCAAACTCGGTATACACAGTATTTTCGTTTGTATACGAAACTCAACCATGTGCGAACACACATAATTTGCTCTCCTATTATGCGCCTGCAAATCAGTGTCTATGTTGTTCGTTGTATCTATGGTTGCATGGAAACAGTGTAAAGCTTGATTTACCAGCGCGTTGTGCGAGGATGGGTAAGGGTCTATCTTAATCGTAGCTGGTCACGTGTTCTACACGAATAAATAAGGTATCAGTGTTTTCATAATGTGGTCTTAATTGTTCTGATTGTCTCTAAAAACGTGCGTTTATGTATACACTCGGTAGAGTAGTTTTAGCGCTACGTCGGAGAAAGGTACATGTACCTAAGGACAATAAAAAATCAGAATACGGCAACGCTGTGATATACACTGTTTACACTTATGTTTGCGCCCAAGCTGACATGAAGCCGAAATTTGTTGTCGTTCCTACACACAGGTATGCATCTTCTAACAAACAGGCGTTGCAGTCTTGCCTGCCACAACATTAAAAGTATCGACCGCTGCATATCTCTCCCAAAGATGTGACCAGCTTAGCTTGATCATATTTTGTGCGGAGACGCAACTTCACCGACATGTGCAAGACTTTTGCTTCACTCACCTTTAACCTTTGTAACTTGTGCTATTGGTAAAGTATAACCCTCTGCAAGCAGCATTCAAAAGAATATATGCCGTCATGCATTTGATGTGAAGTGTAATGGATATATGGGCAACGATTTTACACAAATTGAAGAAATGATAATATTACTAATTTGATGGGCAAACTTTTGCTTTGACCAGAAATGTAAAAAAACTTTAAAGATAACCCCTCTGAAACGCAATCTAAAACAGTCAAAAATCAAAGTTTCAAACACAAGATAACCATCATTCAAGGTTTTCTGCCTTAACTAATATGTGCATTACCTGGTTGAACTTAAAATGACTACTAAGAAATCACAGAAAGTGATTACACTTTTGAAACGTGAGGTATGAGTCAAAATAACAGTCTCACCATCTTGCGTCATAAGAAAGCTGCAAATATTTGGGGGTTTTCGGCAGTTCAACTGTGCCCCACCCAACAAAGACAGTAGTTGGAGCGTCTGAAATAATTATGGTCTCTTGGATAAGAAAACTAGCCGAGATAAACATGTTCTACATTTTATTGGTGCGCCACGTACTTGTATATAGCAAAATTAGGTCATAGGCCTACGTCAAATCTTGCGTCTTTTACAAATTGGCGGAGTCCGATTCGAAGCTAGTTTTTGCTTGTAACTTTTTTACGATAAGCAATATTTCGCTGATACGAGATAGTGCACCAAAAACATTGAGGTAAGTAGCTTTTTATCTTAACCTGGTCTTCTTATTTGAGGCACTCTGGTTTCATCAAATCCTTTGAAAAACGGTAACCAGTGGTTGTTGCATAAGCCTGCTGACAAAAAGTTCAAAGCATTCCACATAGTCTGGACGTTGGATGGTAAAATTGGGTAACATACAAAATTAATTAGATTTTTTTATGCATGCCCATACGCCAGCTTCCATTATAATTAGTCTACTACAGAAACAGACTTGCACGGAGTTCTGGAAGGGTGGTCCATTCAAGGTTTCATATTCATTGACCTTATGCGCTAGATACAATTTTTTAAAACAATTTGTTAATATCAACTGAATCTTTGTATTAAACTCTTTGTGGAAAGGAAGCCACATGGAATAAACGAGAACAAAGGCGACCATGGTATGAAACCCAGAGCTCTTCGCTTACTCCACAAGTCTACTGGAGCTGCCAGAGATGATTCGTTCACGAAGTCAGCAAATGGAATATATCAATTCACGGTCATAACAACTTACCCAGTAGCATCCATTTATAATTGCATACGTCTTTTTCTCGTTCAGGTTTGTTTTGCACGGGCCGTTCGTGTCATTAGCGAACACTCCTGTGTAGACTGCTGGGTCTGGGTTACTGGCTACAATCGAACCATTTGACTCGCAGGCTGAAAATAGGCAAGTGTTACCGGTTGAGTTTTCGGTGTAGTTGTGGGTCCAGAATGTATACAAGCAACAAAACAGAAATCGTTGTTGTTTGTCCTCCTCGTCATCATCATCATTATCAATGTCTCGTCATCGTTGTCGCCACAAGCATGCGTATAATTATTATTATTATCATTATCATCATCATCATCGCAATAGTCGTCATCATGACTTTCGTCACCGACACCCCCTTTAATCTAATATAAAAAAAAATAGCAGGAAATCAAAATATATAAACAGAGTATACTGTTACTGACGAGAGAGAGTGTGTGTGTGTGGTTTAGATTTTTAACGTAGCTTTAACAATTTTTCAGTCATATCGCTACGATGTCTGCAGTATGACAGTTTATAGTGATGTCTAGCACTGGGGCATCATGCCGCAGACATGTGGCATGATGTCCCAACCAGTCACATTATCCTGACACCAGGCCGACCAGTCCTAACACTAACCTCTTAATGCTGAGCGCCAAGCGAGGCAGCTGTTAGTACCATTTTTGTAAGTCTTTGGTATGGAGAGAGAGAGAGAGAGAGAGAGAGAGAGAGAGAGAGAGAGAGAGAGAGAATTACTGTAATTAATTGCAGTTGTCATTGCCGGCGTAGAGAAGATTACTACCTGGAAAATCAAGACATATGCATGCTGCTGAATCTGCAAGAGAGGAGGGTAAAGCATATATTTAATTTCATGAAAATTAAAAGATATGAAATGAAAATCGCACATTACTCAGCTAAAATCCAAACCATTGTTTCAATGGTCTGTAAATAGCCTGTACGTCTGTCATTCTGTTTGAGGTTTATGCACCATACCAATCCTTCCAGCACAAACACTGTGATCAATCCTTGTGAATGGCTTGCACTTGGAACACACACACACACACACACACACACACACACACACACACACACACACACACAGAGAGAGCTTAGGTGAAAATATCAAATGCCGGGTCACAAAGACTAAATAAATAAAATTATTTTTGCACAGAAAATTTAGCTTTAGACATGTACCTTGACCAAGTATTGGCTTGCGCTCGAAGCAAGAATGTCACCTTCTGATTTGTGGTTCAAGCGGTCCGAGGTTAAAATCAATGCAACGCGATATTTGTAAAAATGGCTTGAATTTCAAACCATAAAAGTACACCAAATATATGACCAGTTTGCAATTATGCAGCTTCTCTTACTGTGTTCAAGAGAAGAATTCATAACTTTACTGTGATGAAATCGGGAGTGAATTATTTTGGCTTTCAGTGCACTCCGTTGCTGTTGGTGCTTAGGGGTGTTCTATGGACGTGTGTGGAGAATAGGCTTGTTCAGCTAGACTCTCGCGTGACTCTTGACAATTTTATGCTGACCTAGTCTGGTCAAGTTCTGTACATTTCACTGTTGCCGATAGGTGCCGCTTATTTCTGTCTCTTCCATCCGAAAAATACATCATCTATTCCATAATGAATTAGTGTCAAAGAAAGGCAATGCATGCTCCCTTTTTGCCCATGGCGAGCTGGTGTCATTGCGTGACAATTTTCAAGATGTTCATACAGAAAAGAAATCATAAGTTTTGCCTAGAACGCTGAATAGTCTATCAACCAATCCTTTTTTTTTTGTAAGCCTTGTTTTGAGAGTAAAGATCTTTGTATAGAACTTTACCAAACACTACGCATATATATGATCTTAAGGAGTCACGCGGGAAGTCATGTCGATTGAGACTAGGTGGATGAGAGAACGAATACTTGGGAAAATGACGACACGGACGAACTGCGGGTTATTACTTATTCAGTTTCTCATACAATACCTAACGCCGTCCATTCAGATGAAGAAATATGGAGCGATAGCAGCCTGCGTGATACAGCCTAATCATGCACATGCTGAGTCATTATTAGCAAGTTCTAATATTCAGAAATATTAAATTAATAAATAAATAATTCTCTTCCTTTTTAAGTTTGTCTGCTAACATTTTCGAGAAATTTTTGGGCATAGGTTTAATATATAAAAAGCATCGCAATTCGTCAAAAAACGCCCCCCCCCCCCAATTCCAAATGACAACTTCTACCAACAGTAAAGTTAAATACCAGTAAAGTTTCAATAGGCCTTGTAAAGAAGCTAGTTTAAAAGAAGTGTCAGTAGAAAGTTGAAGACTACAATGAATATGAGTATGTCACATTATATCCCTGAGAGAGAGAGAGAGAGAGAGAGAGAGAGAGAGAGAGCAGCGTCGGATTACCAAATAGGCAGAGTAGGCACCGGCCTAGGGGTCCCCGCGACAACGGATCAATAATACTGAATTGATTTGATCTTGACGTATTAGAAGATAATTTGCGAGGGAGGCCCCGAGGTTTCGACTGCCTAGGAGTCTCCACAGGGTTTAATCCGGCACTGAGAGAGAGAGAGAGAGAGTTATCTGAAATTGATTACCTCCATGACCGCAATTCGTTTCGATTGTGTATGAAACTTATAACCTAGGCTAAATTCAACACGTGGATTGATGACTACTTAGTGAGACAGAATGATGTGAAGCATGTGCAACACACCCAAGCAGACTGGCTTAACCGCACTTAAAAGACATCATACGTGTGTTTAACCCCAGCAGTTAAGCATGCACGTGTAGCAGTTGTACATGATGTTGGCTGAATACACATGCAGTTCGTGCTGACCGTTATGACGTATATTTTCCACTATCTTGGAAAGTTATGCGTTACTGTCATATTTAGATAGTCTAACTAAAGAACGTCATATACGATGCTAGAATGGGGGAACCTATTTGACCCCTAAATCATTTTCAGAAGGCAATGCCTTTTCTTCAAAGACCAGTGGGGGGGGGGGTTTGAGGGGTGGGATTGTTCACATCTAAGCTTCCAGAAAAAGAGGTCACAATCCACTCCAACCCGCTGCCTATTTATTTGCATCAAACAACTAATTATCTTTCTGGAAACATTGTAAACAATAGGTCTGGTCGTAGCTGCATATCTATGCGTCTTTCCCATTATCCCACCCATCCACAACTATACATTTATGTAAAGGTATCCCACAACTCAAAGCTTCTTTACATAGAACAGATCAAACACTTAAAAACTGCTAAAACCATTGTGCACATCTAGAGACCGTTCCCATTCATATGTAGATATAATACGGAGAATATAGCGCAGCTAAAAATCCTGTTTTCAAGTTTATACATTTTTAACTGGACGCACCTCTCCAGCGTCATGATTTAAGCTGAACGAATCCCTCCAATGATATATTATTTACGTTTTAGAGGCTTAGGAATGATATGGTTTTAGCTGGCCCCACCTTTGCAATGGTGTTTTTAGCTAAACGCATCTCTTCACCAATGACATGTTTTTAGCTGAACGCATCTCTCCAATGATATGCTTTAACGGTTTAAAAGCTTAGGAATGACATGTTCTTAGCTCAACGCACCTTTCTAATGATATGTTTATATCATTTAAATATGTTCGAAAGATATGCTTAGACGGTCTCTCCAGTGATATGTTCATGGTGTTCTAATGATGTTTAGTGATATGCTAGCATAATCTCTGTACTGCTATGTTTATGGGGTTTTGATGGGATTTAACAACATGCTCAAATAGTCTCTCAAAATAGATGTCTATAGTGTTTTAATGGGCTGAATGATTTGCTTAAATTGTCCCGATGGTGATGAGTTTATTGTGTTTAATGAGTTTTGATAATATGCTTGAATCGTCTCTATAGTGAAATGTTCGTGGCGTTTTAATGGGTTTGTATGACATGCTTGAATCGTTTCTCCAATGATGGGTTTATAGAAATAGATTCAAAATATAGCAAACAGAAAAAGATTTAAAATATAGGTAGCATAATAGATTCCAGGTAAAGTTAATTTTAAATGCTGTAATACAGCAATTAAAATTAATTAGTATTAAATTTGCTCATGACAGTAAGTCTGGATCAGTCTAAACGAACATATATTCATTTAGATTATTACATTTTGCAAAATGAAATTAAATGATTTTATATGATACAATATAGTAATTAAAACTTGCCCGTGTTAATATAATCAAAATCGCTTTTAACGAATAGTTATCATTACTGAGATAATGTGCATATTATGATTCGAAAATTCTTGATAGACTTTTGTCAAGTGAAAATATATAGTAGTAGCAAAAAAGATCTAAATAATTTACTTAGCAAATACATATGAATCAAACTACGACATTAATGTATTCTTTAAAATATAATTGCATAATTTAATCTTACTAGTTACGTTATGTTTTAAACATATTTTATTGTCGTTGTATTAAACAATATGGGATTCTACACGTATTGTTTAACCCATCTAGACCTTTCCCAAATCATAGCAACAAATGATCCATGGATGGCATTTATTTAATATGATTTCGAGTTCATCTGAAATACATATATATATATATATATATATATATATATATATATATATATATATATATATATATATATATATATATGATAATTTACTTACCCCTTTGTTGCTATACGTATAGGATTGTATTCCGTCTTCTCTGATATACGCTTTGTTCAGATACTGTTTTCATTATTTGATAAAAGCAAATACGATGATTTTGCATTCATGGAATACATATGATGCCGCATTTCTTCTTTTTCAAATAACTATTTATTGTATAGCGAATGATTTAATTCCTTTTTATCAACCGATAATGATGCAAACTTTGCTCTAGCAATTTACTGTATTTATTAATATTGTTATCGCTACCAATAACTGAATAACTTATTCGCCTTAATCCCCCCCCCCCCATAATTAGCATGCCCTTACATTCATCCTTAATTTTTCCTGCCTGATAATTAGAGGGAACGTGTAAAGGGAGATAAAATGGGTAATCTCCGATGTCATGTATTTCATGGTTACTTTTTTGTATTATAAATAGTTTCTGTTTTGAAGTCAAATAAAGACGATTAGTATCCATATATAATAATGTGATATTTTACCATATCTGTCTTTTAGATGATCATAATACAAAATCACACGTATGCAATTTACTTACGTCTAATACCGCTTGCCCAGTATAAACATGCTGATTAAGCACTAATTTAGACTTCAGTTTATGGGCGGATTATAGGTGTTCAATAAATACTTTTCTTGTTACAGATTCGATTCCGATATAATAAATTATAAACATTTAAATTAACATATAGTACCAGACCTTATCTTTATTTATTCATAACAGATCAATATGTTTTCTTTAAGTCTATTAAATTTTTAATGGATATAACGTTTCTTATCAAAACACAATAACATATATTTCATTATTTAATTTCTCAAATTTACAAACATACTTGAATATCCATAGTTCTTCCGATTATCTAGCTGGAGGCTACTGACATTGATTGTTCAATTTTGTATTTTAATGCAAAAAATACCACAATAATATTTTACTTGGAGATAAGTATTAAACCATATTTAAAATTGAGAAGTTGGAAAGAGACAAGTTATGGGAATTTTTCTAATATGGTGCAAGTACATTTGGAATAGATGAAATTAATGATTGCACTACTTATGGTATTTTCCGAATTAAAGTAAAATCAACCTGAGCTGTTAATGCCACTAGGCACTAACTGGATACTGAGAAGAATTATGTGTATTGAAGTATGTGAACCAGTTAGTTGAAATAGCTGTAATACGGTTACCAAGAGATACAGAAATTTAACAAAAGGCGTATCAATATTAAGTAAGAAGACAGTAGATGCTTTGAATGGTCTGTATTAGCTGTGCAGTAGCGTACTAACCCGGGGGGGGGGGGGGGGGGGGGGGGGGGGGGGGGGGGGGGGGGGCAAGCGGTAAGTAAGTATTACATTTGTCAAAATTAGTTCCCCACCCCCAGTGATATAAAAAAAAAAAAAACATTTTCATATTAGTATTTGTTACCTATCACTACTGTGTTGCTGACTTTGCCAATGCGGTATGAGAATGATGACATATATAAAAAGATATGCATACCTTGCTAATTGTATAAAGAAAACATGCCTTCACTCTGGTGAGCCAATAATCGATGTTAGAAGGAGGAGGAAGCAGTATGTGACTGCCAAAGTGCGACTTTGATATCCTCCAATGACGAGTGAGTTACGTGATCCCATGAAGTAGCAATGGCTCCAGCCTCGTGGGTTTTAATCTGCATGAATGAGAAGTCTTCTCGCTAAGGGACTGATAAGCCGTCTTGATTGTTAGGGCAATCCACCTAGAAATAGTAGAAGTCGACGTATCATCAGAGCCCTTTAAGCGAAGGAAAAGACGTTTCCTACCCTACCTTCCTCCTTCAGAGAAGATTAAAATAGAACCTTAAATTCCTAACTGGGACCAAGAGTCGATCTTGATCATTTACAAACTGAAACTGGGGATCTGTATAAAGACTTTTGATACCAATGGAAACTAGGTTTTATTTGCTTCCCCCCCCCCCAATAAATAAATAAATAAATAAATAAATAAATAAATAAATAAATAAATAAAATACTTGGTTGCCAAAGGAGAGAAACCGACAAATAATTTCCCTTGTGCCGAAATAACCTTTTCTTTCTGTTTGACAGGGAATGAAGCTCGCTTCTTCGTCTCGCAGACTCCAAAAGGGAACAATGAAAACAGTCTAAAGGCTAATGTTCTCAAAAGAGACTTCACCCAAAGGTTCATAGGAGGATTTTTTTAAAGACGGGAAACACCCTCGAGAGATTACATCTGGACAGTAATGAGCAAAACAGAATGCAGCTGAAAATACCTGATTTAGTCGGGAATATGAGGATCCAAATCAATGGCTGGGAATTTGGAAAATTTGAGCTTGTTTTGACACGGCTGCACATAGCCATTAATCGTAGACAGTCAGTTTTCTCTCTCATCCAAAAGGAAGAGAAAACATTAGCCACTGCCCTCATAAAAGGACAGCTAGGATTAACACGTTTCCTACTTCCTAGGCGAAAAAGGCCTCCACTTCCCGTCAGAGACTTTGGGCATAGAGTACCATCTGACCTGAACGATGCAATTGGCAAGTTTGTTCGACCATTAAATCACTTGAGATGCCCCAAGCGTGAAGGTGGAGAAAATGTGGGTTGTTTTACAAACGAAAACCCCTGTGCTACGGTTATGCCTTTGAGAAAATGTCCAGTCCTGGTCTAGCAGCAGATGGAGAAGATCGTTGAACCACGATCGTTGAGGGCACAGAGGGGATATCCAAATGAACTGAACAGTGGGAATCCTGACCATGTGGAACACATGAGGAATCATCTAGAATGACAAAAAGGTGTAAGTGAACAGAGATTCCACTTCAGACTGAGATATCTACTATCCAGGCCTTCTTGTCTGGAACGTGATGAAACAAATAAGGGGAATTTATTGGTTAGCCTTGTAGCAAATAAGTCTACCAAGGGTCTCCTCCCATAGCCTGTATAATCACTCTGCCACAGATTTGTACAGAGACAATTCTGTGAGGACTACCTTGCCTCTCCAGGCAGACTGTCAGCCAAAATATTCGTCTTGCCAGGAATATGACGAATTTGGAGGGTTATCCATTCCAATGTGATAGGCAAAGGAGGTTCTAAAACTCCACGCCAAGTGTACGTGTATGTGTGCCGCCTTGTCGCATGAGGTAAGGTACCACCGACGTGTTGCTAGAGGAGAAAATGAGACTCCTTGTTTGGCTGAGACACTTTAGGGAGTGCAAGTGCAGCCTTCTGGAGGTACCATTTTCACCGCAGAGAACAATGTCAACAAAAGAGGTACTGTATATGTAAGATGACAAAGAAGTCTTTACTCTCAGCGACTCCAAAAGGGCCAGGGCTGTGTCCACGCTGTTCAGCCGAACACGGCCTGGTCCCATGTTCGTGTGGAAATCCATTTCCTTTTATACAATATCCTAAGATGGAATTAGCTCCGATTTCACTGGGGGTTTTTTGGCTTAAATTTCAGCCGGGACGCATTGGACCAGCAGCGAGATAGATCTTTTTTGAGGGGATATAAGAGGCCATTGTTAATCAATCAGTCTTCAAAATACTGGAGGATATGGATCACTAATGACCTCGGGGGTGGTGGCGGTGACCTCTGCTGTTACACTGGTAAAGGCTGTTAGTGCAGAGGCCACACCAATCGGCAAAACAGGGGCCATTTTATGCTAAAAGGAAATAATACGATTTGAAGGTACGCATCCTGGAGACAGATGGAGCCTGCTCAGTTGCCGTGCCTTATGGATTCCTGTCTGAGACTACGGTCTCCATCTTGAAAGTTTCCTGCTGAATAAACTTGTTTAAGGCGGAAAGATAGATAATAAGCCGAAATAATTCGGCTTATTTGGAAATCAGGAAAATCTGCAAGTACAAGGCCCGAGAGTAGTCGTTTAACGACCTCTGTACTCCGCTCTTCTAACAAAGGAAGTGCACCTTTTCCATTAACCGCACCAGATTTAACTGGTGCAAAAGCGTCGAGTTCCTTACCAGAGGAGCATGTTCACGGAACTGAACCTGGTATCCTTCATTTATTGTAGAGAGGACTCACTCATTGTCTAAAAGGCTCAACCAGGCTCCTGAAAAGAGGGTTCTTCGAGCACCTACGGGAAATCCCCAGGGATGTGCCCCTCTTTAGGAAAATGGGAGAGACCGCAAACGTATTTCCTTGCTTTTTTCGGTCATTTCGTCTAACAACCAACAGGAGAGGGAAAGGGTTAAATGGCGGTTGCTTCTTGGACTTGAGCTTCAAAACATGGGGCTTAGGAGTGGGGTGCGATTAAAAATAGCCCTATTTAGCCGGTTTCGGCAGGCTAGGAGCAAATAAGAAAGACCGGTTGTCATTGGTTCTTGAAGTCTTGAGATGGCATAGGGGCATTGTGCCCTTTGAAGATGGTCTCTGCCTCGAAGGGAGGAGCCTACGAAGGTTCTTACTGTGCTACAATAGATATAATAAGTGTCCAAACAACATCCCCACAGAGGTGACTCAGCTCCACTGACAGAGCCAACGACAAGGATAACGCATACCTAGGGGTGTTGGCAAAACCTCTTTCAGCAGGTGTTGTAACACTCCTGGAGACAGAGATTCCTCCTTGAAGAGATTGATGTAGGCCACCGATGAAAGACTGGTATACGCGTTTATAATGATAGGAAATTTAGACTTACGTTTCAATGCTTCCAGTGCCTTAAATGGAAGGTAGGCTCAGGTCACTGTGAAAATGCCCATTTGTCACGCCCCCATCGTCGAAGGGAGAGAGCTAAGGAGGGATACAAGGGAATATGCCATGTAGCTACCCCGCACAGACCAGGCGCAAGAGAATGGATCACCCATTACTTTGCCTAGCAAACTCTTGGCCCGTACAAAACGTTTGAGAAAGCTCCCTGTCCATAGGAAATCTGTGCGCGAGGCAGCCCTGGAGAGTCTCTCCAAACTGGATTGTTGTCCTCTAAGACTGAGGGCTTAGGACTCAAAAGGAACAGATGTTTAATCCTCCTCCAGCATACTCAACTTGTAAAAGGGGGCCTCGGACCTGAAGTAAGAGGAGACGACGTCTCAGCATGTTCTTCGATGAACTTCTAACAACCTACTAAGACTAACAAAACATCTTCGTTCTGCTCTCTCTCTCCTAGGAGGCAAGACTTTGCTACTCCGTGTCTCTCTGATTTAGGGTAAACCTGGGATAGGGGATCCTCCTACAGTAATTCATCATGCAGAGCGACTAGCGAAGGAGACCGAACTTCTTCCGGTTGTCTACACACAAGTAAATGATGTCGTGCCGCGACTGTCAACATCATCTCAGCTACTATGTCATGGTCTTGATGCCCATGGCTGCATAAATGGAAATGTCAATACGCTATCCTGAAAAGGATGTCCCTACATCCCCTTGGGATTTAGATGGATTATAGGAAAGGGGAACTGCCGGTCAGATCCATTTCCTAATCTAATCCATGCATGCCGACTCTCCAAAAAGGTTGAACGGCAGTCTTGTGAGAGGAGAGTAAGGGTATCGACATGAACCCTGTCTTAGTATTGAAGGGCTCTAATCTAATTTCAACGAGAGACATGGCCCTTTTGAAATTTTTGAAACCACCCCGCACCCCCATCATTTGACTTGATCCGGCCCTGAGTTCAGATGATAACAAGGATCGTATTTTGCAGCTGCTAGATTTTGTAAAACGGAAGAACTGTTGTCATGCCCCGAAAATTGGACACTTCAATAACCATGAAAGTGACGCTATAAACTGCATTACAGGCAACAGAAATAATAGTCACTCATCGAATTTCTTTCCAAAATCGAAGGCATTTTACTTCAATTTTGTTTAAATTCTTTTATGTTTTTTAAACGAAATAATGTGGAAATTACGACCCGCAAAGATTAAGAACCATTTAGATTGAATATATATTAGCAAAAGAAGAACACATGAAAGAAAATGTGTTTAGCATTGATATTATTATTCTGGGCAAAAGTGGTCATATATGACACATTTTGCATTGTATGACAAATTCCGATCCAAGTCAAGACTGAACCCATCCCACCCCCAAAGAATTAATAAATAAAGGATAAAAAGGATAGTGTGGAAAGATAACTGCCAAAATCATTAAAGGGTGTACATGTATGTATGTGTGGAGGAGAGAGAGAGAGAGAGAGAGAGAGAGAGAGACAGACAGAGACAGAGAGAGAGAGACAGAGCGTACACTAAGTTATACATAAAATATGCTAGGTAGCAATGCTATATGGATTCTAAATGCAATTCTGCGGAGGTTATTTGAACACAGCGAATAAACAATGACATACTAAAACAAATACCTTCCAATTAGAAAGCAAACAAGATTCACACAGCATGCTAGGATGGATAAATAATTTTATGCTGATCACGAACATTACCATACTCGAAACCTCTTGACCTTCTCTTGAAAGGATACACCTGGAAGACATTTCAACTTACGACTGGTCTCTTAAATATTACTGCTTGTAAAGTCTTGACGCTGAACAGACTGGAAATAATCATTTTAGTCCTTTGATTTTTCTCTATGTCTTTATTCCATTATTCATATTATTTTTCACTGGTCTCTGAATTACGCGCCGTCAGAGGATTTTATTAAATACATATATTGTGTACGGATAATCATCTGAAATAGACGTGTCAAAAATTAACGATTTTAAAAAGGGGAGAGGACTCTGACACGAAGCTTCAACATACTGCATACAAGAAAGGGATCACTTTCTTGCTCGCGCGGATTTGAGAACTGAAACATCCAAAATGAACCTGTACGTGAAAGAACTGTAATCTGTGGATGAAATTTTACAGACTTACAAATTGAAGCTTTTAATATATTTCTTTTATTTTAAATTCTAATGTATACTGCCTATTAATTGGCAGGGCCTATTTAAAAATAGGATGTATGTGAGGTGTTTCCTTTCGCCACCACCTCTTGTAAACAATACGCGAGACCCGGTTAACTCTGACATGATACAGTTTTCTTCTGTTAAAAAATAAAATGTTTTACTGCGACGATTCTGGAATACTCTGTGTGTGCTTTTTACGAAAAACAAATATATTAAGCAATGAAAAGTTTGTTTACAAAAGTGATAACGTCAACTATTGAGAAAAATTAGAAATGTTAAATTTCTAAGTAGTGGGTGAATCTCAATCATAATTGACAATATTTGGAAATTTTCCTATTAAAATTAAAGGTTCCCATATATTAAATTATTTTAACTTAAATATAGTTGTACTTCAGTCTTGTGTATATAAACACATGATATGAGGGTATAGTCTGTGTTTAATTGATTGTGTATGGGAATAGTTACCATCTGTTTAAGATAAGACAAAATAAGGCACAGAAATGCACTGCATGGTGTGGCAACGTTAGGTTTCTTTATAGTCGGCGTGATTTGAAACAACAATTCCACATATACTTCAAATATAAGCAAGCAAATTGTGTTACAATTCAGTAATTAAAAGTGACTTTAGTACTTACGTTACTAAAAACACCAGAGGTTATAATGATCTGAAGCATGTAAAATTTAAAATAAAATGAGAAAGTTTAGGTTCCCTATAATTATAGGTTAAAATCGAAATTTAAATTAAAAGCAAAAGCACTATTCTAGGACTCAAACATACTGAGGTGAAGAATATATCGTTTGTTTGTAATTCTCTAATGATTTTAAAAACGAAAAGTATCAAGGATATAAAAGAAAATTGTACAAAACTTTGCCATTTCATTCATCAATGTATAATTTCTAACCTGATTGTCGCAGGGGGTTCTTAACTCTGTCAACTTATTCGTGTTTTGAACTAAACTGATGCTCTCAATGTAAACATGCAGACGGACTGCTCACTGTCCTTTTCTGGTTTCTAGAATAGTCTATTGCAGTAAAACTGTGTCTTCTTTGTCCAATATCTGCAATGTCTTATTTTAATAATTCTAAAACAAATTGAACAAATAAAAAGGAGGAACTCGGCCAGATCTAGGCATAAGCTAAACAAGCTACAGCTTAAAGCCTCACGATCTGAAGGGGCCTCTCAAAATTTCAGAATTTTTATTTTGTTTTACAGTTTTATTATAATTTATACTTAAGTAATAATTTTACTCGTGATTTTGTTTACATTTTATGTTTACTCTTATTATCTATGCAATATATTTTATATAAATTACATAATTTATATTGTAATAATTAGCAAAAAGTTGCGCACGTACAGTTGTTACACAGCCTTATTCTCTGTTGACACTTACCAAATCGGGCATCTACAGCCTCCCATAGCCTATTGCCTCACTATGTCTAAATCCGGCCCTGAAATCGTATTTTCATAGAGGTGTAACTCCAAAATTTACGGAATTATTGAAATTATCAAAGACGGTGAACTGCATCACATATGTTGCCTAAATGCATAGACCCGACCATGCAAATATGGCGACGTTATTACTAAAGAAACTTCTGTTTCACTCTAAACGAGAACAAGTTGACAGTGTTTTCGACCCCCTTGCAACAATCGTGTTAGAAATTATAAATTGATGAATTAAATGACTAAGTTTTGTGCATTTTATATATCCTAGAGGCCATTTGTTTTTGTTTTTTTTTAAATCAGTATGTGTGTATGTGTATGTGTGTGCGCGCTCGAATACTATAACAGTACGGCACTTGATGGTACGTATAACAAGAATAGTAAAATAATAAAAAAAAGTAATTCATTAATTGTCATCATCATATCAAAACATGGGGGGGGGGGATTATTTGCAAAGGTTGTGCTTACAGTCCTTACCATTCCATGATAAAATTAATGATCTAAATGAATTAAAATTTGATTCGTCTCGAAAGTGATTAGGTAGCTCATGCCATATAATGGAAGCTGCATATCTAAAACATCTTTTGTCATATGTTTAGGTTGTAATTCTTGGAACATCTAAAATATTTGAATATCAAAAACTGCATTTACTATGTTTAGATTTAACAGTGTGAATTTTGGAGACTGTCATGGTAACAAATAATTGAATGAACGTTGAGTGATACATAGCCATTTTAAATTTATGCATGTGATTGGCACGGAATTAAACACATGACAGCGGGTGAAGATACGGTACACTAATTGTCTGGTGTGGACATGATTGATTATTAATGACGTTCCGTCGACAATTGTGCCAGACAAATTGGTCAAGACGAGGTGAACTGGTTCCAGTTATAGAAAAAAATGCCAAGGGTTGAAATGTTAAAGAAAAAGCGTATGTACTTTTCGAAATATTTGTCAAAAGATAAAGCTTTGCAGAGATTGGTTTATTAACGGAAGGGGTAAAGGATGTGAAAACCTGGAGTTTCGTGTGTTAATTTTGACGGTTAAATAAACCTTAAGATACTGATTGGCTAAGTCAACAATTGGAGCATGTTTCCTTGCGAAGATTGATGTTTTATAAATGCATTATGCTGTAAAATTAGTCAAAGTTTTCTGCGGCAGGCACGAAGTCTTGTCTGTCAGGAAAATAGATAGTATTTGACTCGTATTTAAAGGTCCAAGGGACATTTATTAGAAGTCTCGGGAGACGATTCTGTAAAAGGGGAAAAGAAAACAGAGTAAAATATTTAAGTTTCATTAAATTCTCTTCGATAAGAGTCCAAAGACAACTGTTTGAATTTATTTATCTTACTTCCATTCAATTTTTCTTGATATGAGTCTTAAGACAATTGTTTGAATTCATTTGTCTTGAATGGTATGTGCTATTCTGATAATTGCTTACATAATTTTCTTGATAGGAGTCTTGAGAAAATTGTTTCAATTTAAATTTGCTAGGAATTAATATTATTGGATCTGAAGGAAGTTTTTACACTGACGTGTGCCAGTTAGCAGATATTATAGTTAAGACAAGAAGTGAATTTTGTTTAATTATTTGTATAAAAAGATGGGAATTCTCATGACCTACGAATCGATGTATTAGAACTGGAATCACAGTACGGACCATACTGCTTTTATTGTCGACCATATGTGTAAATCCGTCTGACATTTGTCAAAGTAGTGACGAATAGTTCATCCTGGAGGGGCCTATTTGTTAATTGTATGAGGTAAGATCAGATTATTCTTTTTATAAATTAGTAACGGGAAACAGGTCTGTATAGAAATGCATTATCTGTAATATGTTTTGTTTATGGAAGGAACTGAGCTAGAATTTATATGGTAGCTCGATGTATTAAAGGAATTAATTACGTTCTTATACTATTTAATAAAAATGCATCTAAACAAATTACTCTACGGTATGCAAAGTTTGTGCCCTGGAATTATATTAGCAGTTATTGTCTGTTTAAATTACGACATAACGATATCTGACGTAATGAGAGCGCAGATGATGTTTTATGTAAGATGACTCAACAAACTATTTAACTGCATATTTGTCTATTTTAAAAAAGGGACATAACTCCACGGTGACGTAGAAGAAATAAGATCTTGCAGTTAATAACTCTTAAGAGGCTGGATGCCAGAGAGAAGTCACTATGGGCAGCAGCATAAGATAGCCAGAGGGATAAATCGACCGCACCCTACTATCGGTTTGACTCTGGAATGACCCGCAACCAATCCACAGGTTATGCAAGCATGCTGAACAATCGAGTTCGAAACGTCACTTGATTTTATGATGAAGTGTACGGGGACTATTTGATATCTCTGCTCAGATTTCCATTTATTCCATCCGTTAATTCCATCTTTTTATTATTCACTCGATCAGGGATATTACATAATTACATAATCCATGCAGTTTTTGGATATAAATGCTCGTATATACTGTTGTAAGGATGCGATTTCATGGCATAGCAGTGGAAACAAGAGAAAATACCATTAGGCCGCCATTACCAAAACGTCCCTCTGGTGACAATGGGAATTTAACATTAGGCCGTCATCTTTATAGGTTTATTGCGTCAAGATGGGAATGCTGTGCTAACAACTATCCTTTCGATTAACATTATGGGAGTGAACTTGGGGGAAACATGACAATGTTGGCCAATCTCGCATATAACGGGAAATGTAATGTTCTCTGGTCGCTAACCGGAAAAATATATACACACGAATAACATAGGGGTGTCTGTGGTCTATCGGAAATTATTTAACATGGGTAGGGTAGCAGCAGGGAGGGCGAATCCTATAACTTTTCTAGGAGGGTTATATCTCGAAAATAAAGCTTCCTACAAAAATGAAAATACAAGGTCAATAACGCCAAACCGAAGCCTCTAAGTGACCGAGACTTCTCTAATTGGGTTAGCTCATTTTGTTATTTTATCTTTTGAGGTTTGTGTTTTCGTTTTTTATATGCACTCGTTTACCCACATGTGCATTCAATGTTTGTCGTCGCCCTCCCTGCTGCTGTGTCTCTCAACCAAAAATGTTATCGAAACCTATACGATATCGCGACCGAGGATCATGTAAATTTATCATGATAAATCCGTGTGGGGTAGCTTGCTCTTTTGAAAAGAAATTTTTAAACTTAATTATATCCATGTCCCCTGAACACCAAGTCTGGTGGATGTTTCGCAAAGTATGTATATTGACTTCATTAAACACAACTAAAAGATTACAATTGTCTCTGAAAACTTTAGGTATTTGTGCATATCGCTGAGTAATATAAATTACGACAGTATTTTTGTGTCTACCTCGGGAAAATATCCGAGCTGAATTTGATTGTTTGTTCAGCATCACATCAGCGTATACTACGAGATTATTAATAAATCCATCGAGGTCATCTACAGATGGGGCTTCATCAATATCGGTGATAAAATCAATAATATCATTACCGTCTTCATTAGATGACTTTGCTTTTTCATTAAAATCTTTAAGCACGTCGTAGCATCGCTGATCATCTACAGATGGTGCCACTAAATACAACTTATCCCACTTGAGCCATCTCCTTATCAGATTAAGCAATAATTGCGTCTTACCAGACCCAGATGGACCTATGATAATTGCTCTGATAGAATTTGGTAGCGTTGCATGATGCTTGATTGGCTTTTGCTTTCGTATCCATATTGTAGAAATATAATAAAAAATATGGATTTATATTGTGTTCGATGCAGAGCACCCACCCTCACCAGTGGATTAACAACAATAATAACAAAAAAAGCATGAGCTTACAGGCAAGTGTGTAAATTGTGGTACTAGGAAATACAGATTTATTTCGTCTCGTACGAAGACAGGTGGTGATATCACTGCTTCACTGGGAAAATAACCAGGGACTCCATGGGCTAAATACCCAGGAGAAAAACATCTTCCTGGATATAATTATTGTGGTCCTGGAACCCGACCTGATATTCGACTTGACGAACGAGACCAACCAAGACCTGGAGAGTATCCAATAAGTGCAATTGATCAAGTGTGCCATATTCATGATGCCGAGTATAAATATCCAGATTTACAACAACGACATATTGCAGATGTGAAGTTGATACACACGTTAAAATCTGTAAAAATAAATCTCTCTGAGAATCACTAGCTAATTGGTTGGTAGGATCTGCGATGAAAGGTAAGCTAGTGCTAGGAGCTGCTAATTAATCATAGATAACTATTATAATGGAATCGATTTATTATAGCCCAAGAGGATATTGGAGGGGTAGATCAGCGATTAGTAAACATGCTGATGCAGAAAATGTCACACGTTCTGTTGTTGCAAATTGGTTAGCACGACAGGCAATATGGCAAATTTATCTACCACCACCTAAAAAAATTCAGTATGCACATTGTGATGTCAGCGCTCCCAAGGAAGTTCATCAAGCAGATATTTTGTTTTTACCACATGATACTATTAAAACTGGTAGATGTCAATCACGCACATACAAATACGCGTTAACTGTCGTTGACGTTGCAAGTAGATATAAAGAAACAGAACCACTATCAACAAAAACAGCAGATGAAATTGCATCTGCTTTTAAACAATTTATCAACGAGGATCCGGACCACAGGGTGATCTACGATGGCCACAGCTACTACAGGCAGATACTGGCAAAGAATTTCTTGGTGCAGTAACATCTCTGATGAAACAAAATAACGTCAAATTCATACCGCAATTCACCGCGATCAGGCGATCGTTGAGCGATATAATCGAACACTTGCTGAGTGAGTATTTGGATATCAGAATGAGCAGGAAATATCCCGAAATGAAGTTCAGAAAGACAAAAGATCTCGTGAATGGGTTGCAAGACTACCAAGTGTGATAGCTGCGTTAAATAATGAAATTGCTCGTGCAACGTCTATGTAACCCATAAGTGCGATCACAAAAATAACATATACCAGTACAACGACTTGTCTCTTTCTCAAAACAACCAATACTAGGTAATGTGACTGTAAGATATTATATGAACCTGGCAAACTTGAAGGGAGTGAAAAAAAAGAGGAACTGATACTATTTGGAGTGTGACCAAACGCAAAATTTCCAGCGTGGTAAGATCCACAGGTAGACCTGCAATCTGCAGACTAGATTCAACTGCTCCTCAACGTGGATTTGTACGCGAACAATTCCAAGTAATTAGTGAGGATAAACAATTACCACCGCCTTCACTCCTGTGAAAGCAAGACGCCAGCACCCCTGCGTCGATTACACTCAAGACAGGTCAACATCACACTTTCGCGTGTGTGGCCGAGACTACAATTAATTCTATCCACGGTAAATTGTCTTGGATTAATTTTCGAATACTGCCACAACATTACTGTGTTACAGCAAGCACAGTGATTGTTCTGTTGTTGTTTCAGCGTCATGATAAATTGAATATGAAGATCAAAGTCACGTTTATTTGTTTTGTCAGATCGTTTATAACCAATTAATGTTTCCTTACTATATCATTCCCATTACTAGCAATGGTTTCCTGAGTCATTGTGCAGTATATGATAACCCCCCGTAGCTGAGACATTCTTTTGACTCTCGACACCGCTAGATAAACTAAATTTGACCATTAAATCCGATCATCGACAATCCAGATATTTATATCGGAAATAGTTAATCCTTGTGACGAATGAATCGTCATAGCATATCCTAGAGTCCACGGAGTTTTGTCCATCGTTAATGCGCTCTCAACAGCACTCACAGGAACAACAACAATATCATTAAGAACGAGTTTTTGTTTCCTTAGTTCTACCAAGCGCCCTGGAATCTCAACTTCAGTATTTTGTTTGCGTGTATCTGCCGGTCGATAACATAATGGCACGGGTAGATCTGAAAACTTTTCTTTATGCAACAGAAATAATTGCTGTTAAGTGAATCACGAACTTTCTTCCGACTTGCAACTATCAACAGGCCTCCATAAATTCCAAAACTCATTCATCGTAGTCTCTGGAATTACTTCACGCATTATCTCACATTTAATTTTATCTGGTTGCAGTCTGATTAACCTTTTAGACTCTTTCAGCGGTTCATCAATAGCTCTATGATCATCAGTTATCTCTTCATAATAATCTACGAACGTTTTCTGCCATGCATGCAGAGATGATCCAACAAAGGGTTGTGGTTGACCATGATCGCCACACATGATAACAGCAGTATTTTTTTTCAACAACCAATCAAGAAACATTTTTAATACATCTAGTGACATCGTACATATCTCATCCCAGATAATAATCTTAGGAATATATTTCTCACCCATTCGCTCAGGAGTCCATGCGTCTCCCTTCCATCGATAGAAGCTGTGATAAGTATGAGATTTAACTTTTCGTTCGTTCATTTCTCTGGCGAGTCTATGTGTGGGCGTGAAAACAACCATATCAAAATTCCGCAATGATTCAATCGCACGTATTGTTTTACCAGAACCTCCTGGTCCATTGAGATAAACAGCCTTATGTCTGGTCACGGGGTCATACACCGATGGAGCCGATGAAAGCCTTGACATCTGTTTATTTTTATAATATATTTCCTTAGAGTCAACGTCGGTAGATTCAGAATAATTGATTATTTTTCCTCGCTTTATTCTCCATTCGCCCCATGATGCATCAGCGCCGATATGTAATTGTTTTAGCAATCCTGTATTTTTGTTAATATAAAATGAATCCGTGGCAACTCTAACTGTGGTATCAGGAAATCTATTTATCAACGATAATAAATTTTTCGAAACGTACTCGAGCATCGAAGATCTTAAATGAGTAAACTTTAGTGAGTCACCATCAGCGTAGCTCACAATTGTACCTAATTTAGTTCCGTCAGATAAATTAACATTACTTCGACTTATAAATGTGGTTCTCTCCGTTGTATCGGTAATTATAAAATCGAGTTCAGCATCGTCTATAATTATTCTTGTACAATGTCGTTTATGATCATATGATCCTCCTTGCGTAAATTTACCAATTATTTTTCTGCCAAGATCTTTTGACAGTTTATTTTTGAGATTGGTATCGTCCAGATTTTCATCAAGGGAAAATTTCTTTTGTTGTGGTAACCAAACTTGTTTCTGCGGACGATATGATAAAATTGCTTCACCTACAACCAACGATATCAATATTTTTGCATCAAGCATATACCGTAATAAACCTATTGGAGCCCAACCGCGTTCGCTAAAATGTTTTCCAAACCAAACAGCGACAACCGGATGAAGGTTTCTCGGTGCAGACTCGAATGACTCGATACAGCCAAATCAAGTCAGGTCAAAATCTGGTAAGGGTGCATTTATCGCAACTCTGGTCATCTCGCGTGTTGGATGTCCAAATCGCTTGAAATGCTCAGAACACTCACCCGCTCCAAGAAAACTTCCAGGATTAGATGCAACCATATCAACTGAGATAAGAGCCTTATAATTGTATTTAGTATTCCACAATCCGCCGTGTCCGTATTCGATACAACTGCTTTGGACATCTTCAAGAAATTCCAATCGTGTTGGTTTCCATGGATTTTCCCTCTGAGCAGGGTGGGCAGGAACTGACGGAACGGTAAAACAACTACTAAGTAATCATTCGATAACATCAGTATTGTTCGTGTATTTCAAAGCAAGATTTTTCATTTCGTCGTGGAGAGATTCTGTACGATAAATATCTCCATTAGGCCGTACAAACTGATCATAGTTTACAGATTCTGAACTTTGAAACAACCACACGGATACAGGTCACTCTTACTGATATTTCTGATAAAATCGAACATATCACCGTTATAGAATTTAAAGGTCACTGGCCACCTATGTTCTACAAAGTGTGATATTATTATAGTCATAAACAAAACGCATTTGTTATGTATGCACACCATAAAAATGTTTAATTAGACATAAATATCCGCTTTTTTAAATAAAAAAAAATTATTCGGCAATCTCCTTAAACAATCAGTAGTTTCCGCGTGCCAAAAACGGATATGACATACATTTATCCCTTCTCTCCTACCTAGCCATTGAAGTGTTTAATTTCCCCACGTAAATGTCTATGTGATATATCTTACGATCGTGCTTTTGCACAGCAAATAAGGTGCACTGTGTTGCATATGGATGTAACCAAAAGAGTGATGATTGGAAAAAGGGTTCTTTCTCTTTCTAAAAGACCCTGTTTACCAGAAGAAAAAAAAAGTGGATTCAAGCTGTGGGATCGAATAGGGTGAGGGGATGGGAAAGTAGTACTATTTGTGCCGGATTATAGTCAATTTGGCCCAAAGACGATTCGGCCCAACTCGAAAAACAATTCGGCTCAACTTAACAATAGCTCGAACAAGTTCTTTTTCTTCAAACAACAAGTAGATACTATGTAAGATACGTTTTAGGAATATGTTTTTGGAAAAAACTAAATTTAAACAAACTGTCTTGATATTCTTTCAGAGAAAATAATCATACCTCGTAACGTACATATATATGAGAGAAAATACAAACTGACATATCATGCTCGTTCTAATTAAAATATTTATATACGTTTTAATGCTAAAAAAATATATGCATCTGCACAACGACATTCTCAGTTTAAGTCTTCCGGTCAAATTATCGATACTGATTTTAAAAAAATAATACTTAACAGATAATACACTACAGAATACATATACATTTGTATAAGGGTAGTGCACATGAGATATTATAACAAATATATTTAATTTTAGGCTTTACGTTGTAACACTGCTGCATATAATACACACCCGATTACACGAGAGAGAGAGAGAGAGAGAGAGAGAGAGAGAGAGAGAGAGAGAGAGAGAGAGAGAGATTAATGTTGAGCATTTTGTCAGTGTTTAGTTGCTGCAATTGCTTACCAGTTAATTTTATTATTTGTTTCTATTTTTCAAGTTGTCTTATTGTGTGCGCGCGTAAATTAAAAGCTTGTCATTACTAGTCAATACCGTCAATCATATTTGCTCCATTATTCCATACAAATAAGAAAGGAAATAATTTTGTGTTGAATTTGTGCCCCCGCCCCCTTTGCACGGTACAAAAATATTGATAAACATACACTTTTTTAAAAATAAAATGAAAGAAACTAACCTTGCACTGTTATCATTTATTCCTTCTTTTTTCATCATGCGAAATTTATTAAACAAAAAAATATATCCACGAACTCCGTATATGTAGCGGATGCCGGCTTGCGTATGCATCCTTACTGTAGTGTGTATCACTCATGTCAAATAACAAAATCGCAAAAGAGACGAAAATATCACCCGATTGCTTGAAGGCACCTGCCATTCACGCATGATAAGTTACAAGGTGCAGACTGACCAAGATTGTATTGTATCCAGGTTAACTATACGACGGTATCTCGCAAATAAAAATCGTTATTTTCAAATACATTAACTGTGAGTGCAAATGATAATCTTTTCGCTAGCATGGGTTACAAAAGTATTATTAAAGCAAGTTATTGTTGTGTATACTATTTGCCCTGCAAACATCAATTATGATTACATCTGGCAAACAAATAGAATCACGGGTGATGGATAAACACAACTGGCAGCGAGCAATAAACTCCTTGCTTAAACTTACCGACAGGATATCAAATACAAAGGTTATTTTATTACAAAGCAAACCAACCTCGGAAACTGACTTTGGTATCTTTTAAGTGTGCCGATTTTTCTTATGAAGTCGGCCGACATAAGGAAGCCAAGTTTGATTCCTTTGGATTCTTTTAAGTGTGCCGATTTCTTTTTTTTTTTAATAAAGTCGGCCGACATATGGAAGCCAACATTGATTCCTTTTTGCCTGTATTAACGAGAATTTTCAAAGTAAATTGAAACAATGGAACAGTTTTGAAAGCGACACAATCTAGTGCGTCGCGCACGCATATCGATATAAGGTTGAACAGTAAATTAGTTTTCAGTAGTTTCATCTAAATGTTCCCTATCCATAGTTTATAATGTTTTATTTTTCGACAACAAGAAGCATGTACTTCGTCTTGTGGGGATAAATGTACGTCATTTCCGGTTGGCGTCCTCTGTAGGTGGGAAATCGTAGCTAAGGGGAAGTAACAGCGTTGTATACGTCTATTTCGAGTAATTAAATTATTATTTCTTCTTTACACTCGATAATATTTTTGTTCTTTTTGTGCGAGTATAACCACTTTTAATCATATATTGCAAATCTGATGTAAACAGAAAAATGTTGGAGTATGGCCGGTGAC
>JAECUM010005606.1:0-79701 GCA_016617855.1 Megalonaias nervosa
TGATGTTTGTAAATTTTGTCGATCTTGTCATACTTGTCATATGGTAGGAAACCCCAATCAGAAGATACCTAAGGCTCATCTGCAACCTATTCCTGCATTTGACAAACCATTTAGCAGAATTATGGTAGATTGTGTTGGTCCCTTACCTAAGACCAAGTCAGGCAACCAATATTTGTTTACCATTATGTGTGCGTCAACAAGATTCCCAGAGGCAATTCCTTTGAGGAATATTAAAACCAAAACCAAAGTAAAAGCTTTGATAAAGTTTTTTACTCAATTTGGCCTTCTCAAATGTGTCCAATCAGGTCAAAGCTCAAATTTTATGTCTGGACTTTTCCAGCTAGTTATGCTTGAATTTGGCACTCAGCAATTGAAGTCAAAAGTGAAACTATGGTTTCACAGAACTTTACTTGAGAGAAGTTTTGAGTCCTGTAATAGAGTTCATTCTCTCTTGTTCATTCTTCAAAATTTTCTTCAAATTAGATTTTACGGCCCTTACAAAGAAGAAAATGAATGAGCTAAATTATAATAATAGTACTCTGATCTAAATAAATTAATGGAGTACTAGTATATTGAAAGAGTTAGCCAAGTAAATTATGCAATTAATTTAGTTGTACCTGTCCCACCAACTGAGGATTTATGTGAAGAAATTCAGTCGGACACTGTTGATCTTGGAGCAACAAATCTTCAGAATTAGAAAATTATGAAAAATCTGGACCAGAAACTTGTACACTTGCAACAACAAGAAAAGAATGAACTTAAACAGTTATTACTTGAATATGAGCACTTGTTTCCAGATATTTCTACGAGGACAAACAAAATTTTTCATGACGTTGAAATTGTAGATCCAAAACCTGTGAAACAAGACCCATACGGGATGAACCCTCTCAAACAGGAATACTTGGAAGAGGAAATTCAGTATTTGCTGGAGAATGATTTCATAGAGCCCAGTAAAAGTGATTGGAGTTCACCATGTATACTTGTTCCGAAACCAGATAAAACTTTCCGTAGGTGCACTGATTATAGGAAGGTGAACAGTGTAACAAAAACATTCATTTCCATTACCAAGAATCGATGATTGTATTGATAAAATTGGAAATGCCAAGTAAGTCACCAAATTTGACCTTCTGAAAGGATTTTGGCAAATTCCACTAACAGAAAGAGCGAAAGAAATTTCGGCATTTGTGACTCCAGATGGACTCTATCAATGTAAAGTAATGCAGTTCGGGATAAAGGGTTCCCCAAGTACATTTCAACGCTTGATGAATATGATTACCTCTGATCTAGATAATTGTGATGCTTACATCAATGATGTCATCTACAACGACACCTGGAAAGAACATCTAGCCACGATTTGGAAATTCTTTGAAAGACTCACTGATGCAAATCTGACAATTTATCTAAAAGTGAGTTCTGCCATGCTTGTGTTACTTTTCTAGGACACATTGTGGGACATAATGAAGTTAAACCTATTGATGCTAAGGTCAAGACTATTTCCGATTTCCCTGTGCCTGTCAGTAAAAAGCAACTGATGCGATTTTTGGGTATGGCCGGATACTATTGAAAGTGTTGTTCCAATTTTTCTAATATTGCTGAACCCCTGACAAACTTGTTAAGTAAGAAAAACAAGTTTCTTTGGACTGAAAAAATGTCAGGAAGGTTTTGATAGATTAAAAGCCATACTCAAAAGTGCACCGGTTCTCACAGCTCCAAATTTCAGTCAATCTTTTAAATTATCTGTGGATGCAGGTGATGTTGGGATTGGAGCAGTATTGATTCAAGAAGATAGAAATGGTGTTGATTACTCCGTGTGCTATTTCTCTAAGAAATTAAAAAAGCACCAAAGAAAATTACTCAACCATTGAGAAGGAATGTTTGGCTTTAATATTGGCATTACAGCATTTTGAAGTTTACATTAGCTCAGCTCCGTCTCCAGTTGTTGTGTTTAGTGATCACAAACCCCTTACTTTCATCAACAAGATGAAAAATAAAAATCAAAGATTATTAAGGTGGAGTTTGTTTTTGCAAGAATATAATCTTAACATCAGGCACATCAAAGGAAAAGACAATTTGATTGCAGATGCACTTTCCTGTGTATAGAACTATTATTTCAGATACACTTTGTGTAATTCATAAGAGTTTTCTTATGTAGTTTTGTTTTACCTCATGTATAATTTACATATGGTAAAAAGTGAATGTGTATATGTGAGAAAGCTTGCCAGTAGCTTCTCGTGGGTCGGTGGTTCTTTCCACGGATTTCCTGGTTTCTTCCTCCACCATTAATACTGGCTACCAATGGCGTTAAGCCCCACAACAACAACAACAACAACATATGGTAAAAAGAAAGTTTTATTATATAAATCTTTCTTTTTCTTTATGGGGGGAAGTGTTACATATATGTAATTAAATTACTCATGTGTTAGTTTTAAATTCTTTTTTATTTTATTTTTGTTTCATTACATTCTATTGTAATGATTATTTTCACGGGATTCGATATTTTTTCCAGTAAATTCAGTTTATTTAGAATGTAAAAGCTATTAGCACAATTTTTAACTCACTTTAGTTCATAGATTTTGTAAACATCAAGTGATAACGATTGGCTATTTCCAAGGTCATTTTGGCCCACATGTTAGCTGGATTGTAAACAGCCATTATTTTAATATGTTTTCAGTGTGAGAATTTGGTTCTTGATAGGGCTGTTCTAGCTACATGACAATTGGCATTTGTTCTTTTACACTGTTCGATGTTAAGAGACCACGTGACCCAACACATAAAACTGAAATGACGTTTCACTTGGGTTTTAATACCCGTTCTCAGAGTTTTTCATTTAGTCGTATTCTTGACACCTTGAGGGTACAAGGTGTTTTATATTGTGATGCCAGCTTGTTCTGAAGTTTTTCTATTTTTTGGAATTTAATAATTTATTCTCTAGAAAACTAAACAAGTGTACTTTTTTTATAAAAAGTTCTGGGAGAAAGAAATTCATTGGAAATTTATTCTGGAGTTCTATACAGAAACATAAACTGTGATTCAATCAAGGATCTGTTACCACCAGTTCAACGGCCTCATCTGATGTCATCACCTCCATATTGGAATTTGATTGAGATTCGAACCCGGATTCTATTAGAACTGTTTAGTGATAGGACTTGTATTTTTCAATCTTAGGATTAAATTTTGGATTATATTCACAAACCGTAAGTCCTATTTCAAATTTTTACATTGTTTTCTAGGGAATAAATTATTTGTTAAAATTTACAAAGCTTGTTGACTTCACGGTTTTCTCTTGCTATTTTTGCACGAGCCTACACATAACATACCATATAGAAGATATATACAAAGTTACATAATTGCCTCCAATTTATTGGACATGTGCTTTTTCTTTTCCTGCTTGTGTTTTCCCAGGCTTTGTTTATAAATGACAACATTGTTGCGTCTCAGTTTACGTTTGTAGTACATGACTTCTCCCCAACTGCAAGTGTGTTCCCTCTTACATAGTGCACGACAAAACCGGTTTAAACATGACCACCCCACTTGGTTGACTGTGCGTAAAAATGTCGAAGTATCTTATTATTGAATTTGCCATTTAGAATTTTTCAAGGAATTTATACAATAATCTTCAATGGAATTTTGATGGACAAGCGCCATTTAAAGGTATGTGTAATCAAAGTCTCCAGAATGACACCTATAGCTGCAAAAAGTGACTTAGAGTGCGTACATGAGCTGTGTGAGTTGTACTTTAGAAGGGATAACAGAAATAATTTTTTAAATGTTTTAACTCCAGAAAAAATCTGTTATGTGTACTTTTTTCTTTTATCTTAGCATGATTCCTTTCGGTTATGCAATAACGCTAAAATTTTGATCATCCAATTCGGTGAGTCCTATGAAATATCAGGGTAGACACCTAGCTACAATGTCATCCATGAAGTAGGGTACTAATATTAGTACTAGGTACATGTCTTACATTGTAGGACTATCAACTGGTTAAACTGAATTACTGCATTTTCTTAGATAAACCATTAGAACATTCACTGCAGTTAAGTGTCATAAATATTTTATTACTGCTTTCAGTAGGCATCAATAACATTATGACCCAGATATTTGCATTGTTTTAAATACGATTGTGTAGTCTTATGGTACGTATGACCACCTTGCAAACAGGTAAACCCAATTCAAAACCTTTAATGAGCTTTCATTTTTTTTTTTCTTCTTCAAATTTAAAGAATACAAATCTGAGCCAAGCAAACTATGATTGTAAATAGCTGTAAATAGCTGAATATGAAGTAATTTTTGTATTTAATCTATCCTGACTATCTTCTTCCTTGTATCTAATGTTTATCTTCAGAAATTCCATACAAAGAAATGCCAGTATTCTGAGATCAAATTGAAAGGATTTACCCTGAATTTGTTACCTGCCATCCACATGCACAGGATGTGACATCATTTTAAGGCAAAAAGAATGTTTCCTGTTGCATTGGTTTTAAAATTACGGTAGTTAGGTATTTTTTTTTATGTTTTATGTAAGGTGAAGTTGTTTGCATTTGCAGCATGCACGATGGAGACAGTGTTGGCATACCTCTATGCTTCTTTGACGTAATGTGGCTGACATTTCTTTGGATATTGTGCTTGTGGAAATTGTACATGGTCTAAGCACACAGTAGACAAAATGGATGCTCCCATGTGCTTGACAAAGTAACCTGAATTAGTCAAAAGTGCACTAACTTTAGCAGTTATTAAAATAGGGAAGAAGAATTTTGCTAAAGTAGGCAATACCAGCTTCTGAAAGTGCAATGAACGAATTACAAAATATCTGAAAAGTAAAAAAAAGTTATCGGCTGTTTTGCTACAATTTACCTCTGAAGTCCAGGAAGTGAAAATGACCAAGTGGAGCTAGCAGTTGTTTTATATGAGCACATCTGAAGTGAGCCCAAGCTGTATACTCTAGAACCCAAATTACACCCATCAATCATACACCAAATTAAGGGAATTAAAAGTTCTTTTAACAACACCTAAGATGTACAGAGTCTTTATTATATAGTTAGTATAACCAGTGAAGAAATCCTGGGAAATTTTTTTCTTTAAAAATCTAATGCTATGCAAAATACAAAACTGTAGAGTGCCACGTTTGTCATCTTCTCACATTAAATAGCACTTAGTTACTTGTACAGATAGCCTGTGCAGTTTAGGATACAATTATTTTCTATGTTTGCAAGTCTGTATGCATATAGAAAACTATGTATAATTCCATTATGACCAGGTACATAAATGCGAGTTTTTTGTACCAAGGCATTGTTAGCATCGGGGCACCAAGCTGATTTTACCTGTACAGGTTGTCCTTGATCTTTCCTTCAGGTAGTACTGTAATTATACCTGGATGCTTCATTGCTTTTTTAGATCGTCTTCTGTCACTAATTTCTAGGTAAAACATCATCTAGTGTAGCTCTGCTATCAGTAATTTCAAGGGAAAACATAAGGCATATCACTGCACCAACAATATGTTAAAAAAAAGTCATGTTTAGGGATACACAGGTTTATATGTTCAGCTCTGTTTGTCTTCCAGATTAGACCATGGGCAAAGCTCAGAAACTCACAGCTAAGGGCGAAGACATAATAAATCTACATGCTGACCTGTCCTTAGTGCGATAATTTCTGGTGGATAAGGGAGATAAATCAACAAATGACTCTGAAGCCACAAAGCACCAGAAGTCTACATGATCAGAGACACCACCAGCACCCAAGTCACCACCACAGGACTCATCATCATTGGCAATTCCTATTGGCCTTGCTACCTCAGGGTTTGCCTTTTTATTGCTGAACAGCATGGGAAAGAGCAAAGCAAACAGCTGAAAGTCTTCTCTCACACAGCAGATGCAAGGACCAGTTACATGGATCAGATATCCCATAACTCATCTCAACCTAATGAATCAGATGATATCCTCCCCACACGGATGGCCTATTTCTGTTTCGACCGGCCTAGACCTTATACAAGGGATCATATGGGGCCAAGACCGCAACTAATACATGCTAAGTAACCAGAAGACGGCCTGTCCTCCAGTGTTTCAACACTCATTTATTATGATGCCAAGCTTGGTGCCACAAATTCCAACAAATGTAGCTTCACAAATTTCTCAACACTTTGCCTCAAGAAGGGACTCCTTCATCAGTGGCTGCTTTGAAGTCACAGTATCAAATTCAGGACACTCTACAAGTTTAGTGAATGGCAGATTTCAGTACTCTTCGCCAGCTAAGTCTCAGGCAACACAAGAGACATTAGTCTCACTTCGTGCAAGCAAAGATGACAATGCTTGTTCTAAAGTGCATTTATCAGTTCTGAAATGTACTACATCACTGGAAGATTCAACCTTCCAAGCTCCATCAAAGAAATTTTCCACCTTTTACCTCTGGAGTTCTGCCCTCCTCCTTCCACTCCATCAACTGCTTGGATCAGAGCACCAGCATCCATTGATATTATGATGAACAAGGAAGAATCCAACTTCAAATTGTGCAGTCTGATAGAGTCACATACATTTTGAACTGTCATCAGTTGCAAGATCCAAGAATCACCTGATTATTTTTCTCACAAAAGTGCCTCCCAGCAAACTTTCATAGTTGATTCTACAATTGCATTATACCAACTATTTCATTTGGACACAGCAGCAGTCAACCATGATATCACAGTTTTGAAGATGACAAAGCCACACTCAATACATATAGACTGGACAGCCTTTAATGACACTCAGCAGTTGGTATGCAATATTGTAACCATGGGATCTATGTTGAATGTTGTCTTTATTGCTCTCATCCAACAGGTGGTACATAGCTTTTCTTCTCTCACTCAGAATACTTCAGGGCATGCATGGGAGTTGGTCTTAAGAATGGTCTGAGTTTCGGACAGAGCTGCTCAACACCTTAGCCAGTGCCATAATTGCAGCTACAAATTTATAATTGGCAGAATGAGATGCAGTGCTTTCTACCTTCACTTTCCTTAAGGATCCCCGTAAGGCCAAGCTACCATCACAGCCTTTATCCTCTAACCTTCTTTTTAATGACCAGATCAAAGAAGTACACAAACTAGAAGAAGACCAATTTCCCTCACCCACAACCACAGCGTTGATACTGGGACACAAGGGCCACACTTTGGACACCAACCTCTGAAAAGCCATAGTTCTCACAAACCAAGATCTTATTCCAGACTTTTCTTTGTCCCAAAGGCAAATGGCACTCAGCATCCTGTCATCGACTGAAGTGCCCTCAATAAATTCATTCATGCTCCTTAGTTCTTTTTGGCACATTTTGAATGCTATCCAAGAGGGAGACTTTGCTATCATTGTGGACTTAAAAGACGTATATATTCATGTCCTTATTCACAAGGCTTCCAGGAAGTTTCTGCGATTCACCTATAAGGACATTGTATACCAATTCATTGTGCGTCTGTTTTGACTCAGTATCAGTCCCTAGGTTTTCACTCATCTGATGAACTGAGTAATGGCGCATGTAAGGACCATTTCTACTATGGCAACATCAATTTACCTGGATGATATCCTGCGAAAACATCAGGTGAGTTATATCTTAGAACATGACATGATAACTCTTGTTATAATATTTACCAATAGGAGGTTCCTTCTCAACAATGACAAATCCGACCTAGTACTATCCCAATGTTTTGTTCATCAAGGTATGGAGTTCAACACACAGGCAAACATAGTAAAAATCCGAACCATGGTGGCTTGATTACTTTCGAGGAAAACTCTCTGCATGGGCATTCCTTCAGTGACTAGGCTTGCTCACTGCTCATATTCCAGGATGACTGAACTTACCATCAAATTCTTTCTCCTGGTATAATTAATGAATGTAGAAGGAATGGTCTCTCCATTCCTCAGTTTTCACTCAGATGTTTGCCAAATGGGACCAACTGTTGGTGGACGTGTTTGCGACAAGGTGGAATACCAACTCCCAACCTTTGTCTCACCAGTCCCAGATCCAAATACCATGGAAGTTGACATGCTATATATAGATTAGAACGGCCTGGATGCATATGCCTATCCGCCAACACCTCTAATTCCAAAGGTGATACAAAAGCAAGAAGATCAGAGTATTGCCTCATCCTTATTACACCACACAGATGGGAGAAGTCGTGGATCAACGACCATATCAATCTCACAGTGGAAACTCCCCAGAAAATTGGGATTTTCCCTCATCTGCTCATGCAGCCATTACGGCAATTGTTTGATCCCCATTCATAGCTACTGAACCTGCACATCTGGAAACAGGCCCACAAAAATAAACTGTTCACGCAACCAATCATGGAGAGAATCAGTCAAACAAGAAAATCAAGGCCCTCCATTCTGAAAGAATACAAAGGCAAATGGTAAATTTTCACACAGTGGTGTACAAAAGAACATTTTATACCTCTCCAGGCATCTACACCTCAAATAGCTAATTCCTTCTCTGGCTTTTTGAAGAGAGAAAGTTAGCACCAAGTACAATATAAGGTTACCACTCCAAGATCTCTGACACCTTTGATCATCGTGAAGAGAGGATATCGGACAAAACCAAGACTTATCTGACCTCCCCAACTTTGGTTATACATGGCCGAAAGCATTGGCCCTGTGCCCAAAGTGGAATCTGACATGGGTACTAACCTGGTTGAACAAGACATCATTTAAACCACTTTCAGGGGCATCACAGGCTCACCTTTCACACAAGACCTGCTGTCTCATAGCATTGTTGACAGTGGGCAGAATCAGCAAAATACATGCCCTATCAGTGGACCCAACTTACATGCAGTTCTACAAGACAGGTTAGTTTCTCTTATGATGGCACCCTATTTCGTCGCCAAGAACTGGCTTCCATCCATTCATAACCAGACTTTTGTAATTTGTAATTAAACAACTGTCTATTCTGGACAGTTCATTGCAAGGCCATCTACAAGACCCAGTATGGGCTTTTCTTAATAGGACAGGGGCACTGCTTCAAGGGAGATCACACTTAGTTTTACCTCTCAAAAAAGAACAGGAAGATGTATCAGTGGAGAGTCTTTCATCCTGGATTAAGTAGGTTATTCACTCTGCATACCAGGAAATAACCCCAGCTCAAATGAATTTATTATGCAGTTTGGCTCCTAAGGTTAGAGCAGTTGCCACCAGCATGGCATTTGACAGGAACTGTTTTCTGACTGACAATATTCAGACCATGAGATGGAGATTGGAATCCACATTCTCCAGCTTTTATCTCCAAGATGTGTCACACCCAGATCCATGCATTGTGTACATGGTAATTATTTTTCTAACACATCTTGGTTTACGACATGTTGGAAGGTGTATGGGTGTAACAAGGTGAACATAAATCTATTTCATAATAAGCAAATATTTTACTTGTACTAAACAACCTTTTGAGTTTCAACATAGAGCCGTCAGTGTTACCAGGTTTTACATATCTTGTGTGCTGTCTCTCTCTTTCTGTCCCTCACAAACACTCACACAATTCAACTGAATTGGTCCTATATTTTTATTTTCATTTGCAGACCACCTTTTGTTTTAAAATCACACTTGATAAAGTGTGTGATTATAAAAATGTTCATTAAAAAAGAATTGTTTGTGGGCTTTCATTTTTCTCCAAAGGAGATTTGTTGTTAGTGCTGCAAAGTTAGTACTCACCTGTGAATCTGGTCATTCTCTCTCAATCTACCATTTTCTTGGACATACTCATAAAATGAAGTTTCTAAAACATGTACATTCAAACAGTTTGTAATGAATCCTTCATGGTTTATGATGCAGGAACATTGTTCACATTTTCTTTTTCAAGATAGACTGAGATTGGCAGAAAATATTCTCTTACTGGTTGGACATTGGCACACATTTATTACACAAGTACCTGTGTGGGAGAAATGTTAGAATTATTGGAAAATAACAATATTTTACTTAAAGGCACTTACATGACTATTGATGCATACTTTAGGTTAGGACTTTATATTCAACAAATCCCATATGCTAAATATATTATGATTAGCGTGTAACTGGTCAGTTACAATGTAAATATTATTCACTATTTTCAGAACTCACAACAGATGGTAAATGTTCGCATTATCATATCTTCATCAGTTCATGAGAAAATGTGTAATGACCTTGACATAGATTACAAGATGGAATGACAAACTGTATAATGTGAAATAAAGGGTCAAGAAACTGGTGTCATTTATGCAATAGAGGTGTGCAGTATGGAACTCCCTTCCTCATCAGGTTTTTAGACTTGCTTGTTTGCAAATACCTTGTGAATTTGAGCTTGACCAAGCCAAATTTGAGCTTTTCCTGTGCATTGGGCATGTGTATTGGTAATATCCTGTCAACTGGTTTCCTTAGAGACCCTCATGAGGCTATGTATGTACAGACAAAAATGGAATACCATGTAGTGCAGATCCACTCGCATGTGTATAATTATTTTCATCCCCTTACCTAAAGAAAGACACACACACAGATTAATATTCAGTAGGGCCTGAAGATAGGTGTTAGTCGGGAAACAAGTTGAAGGGGATAGAAATAGGAATAAAGGCTTGCTTTAGATTTTGTATAATTACATAAATCACATTTTCATTTTAACTTGTATCACGAGTAATGAATCGTCATCAAAGTGAATTGGAATTGTGTTACTCAGAGAAATGGCATGTAATTTTGGATAATTGTTGCTGGTCTTATTTATTAAATTCAAAATTTGCTGTTTATGAATCCAAAGCAAGGAAATTAGATATCTGTTTTTGTGTCTGTATATTTTGTATTAATTTGCAATATGAACTGTTATTTAAACTTGGTCTAATATTAGATAACTACTGACCTTTACAGGTGCTAGTTCTGGCATTGGAGCTGGGACTGCAAAGCTTTTTGCTCAGCTGGGTGCTCTGTTGTCTTTGACTGGGCGGGTGGAAGAGAATCTGAAAAAAATCGGAGAAGAATGTGAAAAATTGTCTCCAAGCCATTCTAAGGTGATTATTTATCCAGTTAGTGGTGGCTCACTAAAATTGCTCTTTGTTAGATTAACAAAGCAGATATCGTCATGTGTCCCATGAAATTGGGTAAATTTTGTTTATCTGTTTTGTTGTTAATATTATCACAGTCATGAACCAATCAGAATTCACCTTTCATTCCTTGGAAGAGGTGGTTTACATGCTGCCATCACACAAAGCCCCTGTAACTTAGGTCACAGATACACTTAGAAAAATTTATTTTTAGTATCATAAAAGGCAAAATAACACATATTTTTCCCCATAAGAATTGGATCCCATCAAACAGTTGTAAACTGTACACAGTATATTGAACACTTCAATTTTACAAACAATTTGAAAGAATTCTAAATTGTTTATAAATTGTTTATTATTGGCATGGGCTGCTTTACAAGTTTTGACCCCCTGGATGTATTTTGAACAATAGGTGTGTGTTAAATATACAGACTTTTAACACCAGAAATATAAGTGACTTGAACTGTAAAAGCCTGAAGGATGATTAGATCTCAGGAGGTCAGAGGTCATGGGGCCCCAGAAGCTGTTAGGGTCTAAATGATCTGAAAGTGATTCTGGCAATTTCCTGGCTTGTTTTTAGTGACCACTGAGAAACTAATTTTGAGGGAGAAATATTTTATTCAGTGCAGGATATAATTCTTGTTAGCTTTCCATAAATTCTTCAGTAAGCCAACAATTATAAAGATAAAACATTGGATTCAAATTAACATGTTTAGTAGCAATGTAGACAAAATGATAAAACTAATTTGTAGTGATGGATATACATGTTGAACTAATGTTGAAATATAGCTTTGTTGCATTTTAACATGGTCTCTTTTTCTTTTGCCTTACAAGTCTCTTCAGTGAGTAAACTTTTTAATTACAATTGTTAATATTGGGTATTTCTTGTATTGAGTTTTTTATCTCTTATATTTTTCCTACCTTGAATGTTTATGCAGTTCTCTTTTCCCTGGTGACCCATACATAATCTTGTCATTGCATATGCCATATCAAACAGTGCATACTATACATCCTGGATGTTTATTTTTTCACTGTAGTCCACAAAAAAATCCTCCATTACAGTCATTTTTCAGCAGCCATTCTCACTTGTTTTTTATTCCTGATTTAATTGATTTGAAGTTTGCATACACATGACTAGTTATTTACTACACCACTTCTAACTGACCTATCACCACTTGTCAGTCATACTGTTTGATTAATCAGTCAGCAAGCGTAAATTAGACACACCTTCAAGCATCATTTATTTCCACCATTTTTGTCAGCCGTCATGATAATTGGTTATGGTAAATATTTTTAATATTTTGAAATGGTTCATCAATTTTTCAGTCAGTGATGGTGAAAAGGAGTCGCTGGGGGCTTTGTAATTCTAACAGTCCATATCTAAATTTCTAAATCAAGGTGTTGGATTTATTCCATTACAGAAACATAGACAAAACTTGGATAAAGAGTTGTAGTTGCACGCACAATCAGCTAAACAACGACATGATTGATGGCAGTTATCAAGTCTATGTTTTGGGCAAGAAACATTTAATTAAAAACTGAAGAGAAAAAAAACAACAGAATTTGTCCAAATGTACAAAAATGAATCAGTCTATTCCAGAAACCCTGCCAGTGATGTGTGAAAGCCAAACATCCTGAAAACTTGCATTATTGGCACATGCAAAGGGTGTATATTTATGTTCTGGTGACAACATGTGCAAGAATTAATTATTGTTCATTTGTTCATGGTGTATTTTCCTTGGGGTACTGTAGGTATTTCACCACAGTGATGATTGTATAACAGCAATGCCTTTGAAGGCAGTTTATTGTTCTTCATCATGGATGGCAGCATATCTTGTACTAGAGTAAATTTTGCTTTTACATTTAACTTAATTTTGTCCTATCCTCCATAGTTATATATATCTGCATGTCTACATATCCATGCCAGGAAGCTTGTTTAGTACAGTTACACAAATGCCACAATACACCGATGAATTAAATTTTGTAGGCATGTTTACTTCCATATGTAGATGACCTGATTAAATTTTCATGCTATTTGGATATTTTTTGGATTTTTTATAAATGCTTTGGATATATATAAATAATCTTGTTAGTACAGTTTAGTTACATATATGTATCCATACATCATAACAGAGAGGTTAGCTTAGGACAGACCAGTATATTTGCAAAATTTGGAAATTGGGTAACAAGTCTTGTTACTAAGTCGGGTGGGGGTTTTTTTTACCTCATTTTTAGCATGCAGACGGACAAAAATGGCAATATTAAACAAAATTCCTTTTGCTGTACTAAAATATGCACATCATCTCATCAAATCAGTCCTTTCATAGTATTGTCTTGCCTTTCATACTCTCCTTTTATGTAACATGTTTAGCCTTTCTTAGTAGAACATTTCCTGGATTATATTATTGGCAGTCCTCATCATTGCTGATCTCACCAGTTGGGAGATGATGTATTGTTACTGGATCCAGGTTTCCTTTAGATTGAGCCTGAAGTTTCATCAAGTTAGAAAATGTCTTCTGCTGCATCCACCAAGGCCGTTCCATTTAAACATACATGGTAGCCAGGGAAGGCACTCTTTTAAAAATATATGCCAGGGTACATACATGGTCACAGCCAGGGAAGGCATTCTTTTAAAAATATATGCCAGGGTACCCGGGTTAGTCAGAGAGTTTATATGAAAATGATACAAAGTTCTAAATTACATCCATGGGTGACTACCCCACATTAAAAGTGACCTCCCTGGGTACCAAGTGTATTTTAATTGAACAGCCATAAGTTTAAATTGTTTCATACCTGTGGGTAGATTCAGGTTGCTGACTTACTTCCAGAACTGCTCAAAATTAATATTATCTAGGTCGAATTTGGGAAATTTGATTTAAAATCAACTTTACAGGAATGGCAGATTGCATATTCACATACCTTTGAACTTGATTCCAACTACTGAAATTCCTTTTTCCATCCATTAATGAATTTTATGTAATATTTTGGTTGTTTAGATTTTGCTATTTCAGCATTGGGAGATAACTCATGCTTAGACATCTGGAAACTGTAAATATTGAAGCCAATCTGACCTATTTTATGCCACTTGAGCTCTTTAGTAATGACTGATCCAATGTCTTTAATCCTATCCAAATTACTTCTGATCACATATAGTATAATCCATCTCAACACACATTGCTTTAAATACAAAACCAGACTTAGTCTGCCAAAAGAATCCATGCAGTGTTAAATGTTTTATAGTACTTGAGCTCTTTAGTAATCCAAGCATAATAATTCACATCTTGAATCCTTTGTGAGTTACCACTGATCACATAGTATAATCCAATGATTACTTTGTGGCTATTGTCTATCAATTAAAGTGTCATGCTCACGTAAGCGATTTCACAGTCACATGATCAGATGATTACAGGAAGTTTTTATCTTAAATATACTAGTACACTGGAGGCAAGGTGGAGGAAAAATATGAACAAATTTGTGTTCTGGAAGTTTTCTTTTTATTAATAATTTTGAGTATATAGGAGATTTAAGTGTGTGCAGGGAGGGATGGGAGATGCCCCACATTTCAGGAGGAAAACTCTCCCAGCCAGAAGAGTCACATGTATGATATATAGAGGATGGTTTTCACTTCACTTGAATTATTTCTCAGTTTTAATGTTTTTCCAACTTTTGCTCTTTAACTTTAGTGAAATCTTGTTGAGCAAGATTAAAGAGAAACCATTTGATATAGGCAGATGAGATTTGGTAAGCAAGATTATGCAGAAACCATTTGATAAAGGCAAGTGAGGTTTGGTAAGCAAGTTTATGTATTGATGTAGTGACAGGAGGAATGGGAGCTGCTCATTTCAAATGAGGTTTGGTAAGTAAGTGTATCTTTATATATAGTAATGGGATGGATGGGAGACACCCCTCATTTCAAATGAGGTATAATATGCAAGTTTATGTATAAATGTAGTGATAGGATGGATGGGAGATGCCCCTCATTTCAAATGACGTTTGGTGTGCAAGTTTATGTATAGTGGGAGGGATGGGAGATGTTTGTCATTGCAAATGAGGTTTGGTATGCAAGTTTATACGTAGATCACCAGAATAGATACCGGTGCTGTTTACCGGTGTACTCACATTTTAAGTCAGTTCCAGCTGCAAACATCATTGACCATGGTCTGATGGCAGTTGGACCTGATTTATAAGTAGGTATATACTTATGTTTTTCTGACTATAGGTCTTAAACTTTGGTGAAATCTTTTTTAGCAAACTTCTGCAGAAACCATCGGACTTTGGCAAGTGAAGTTTGGTATGGAAGTTTATGTATATATGTAGATCACCAGATTAAATTTTGGTGCTGTTTACCTTATATACTCACAAGTCAGGTCCAATTGCAGACAACATAGACCCTGATCTGCCATGACATAATAGTCCAGTAAATCAGGACCTATGGTGTTTTTCTACTGATTTCTCTTAACAAACTGCATAGACCCAGATCTACCAGTGCATTATGTGATGTCAAATCTGGGCCTGTACAGTTTGCAAATGGACCTGAATTATGAGTGAGTATATACGGTAAGTGATTATTATTGTTTGTGCAAGCTTTAAAAAGTATTTTTACTTTATGGAATTGGATTTTGTTTTAGTCTGCAGTGGAAGAAAACGAAAACCTAGAATTGGTTCCTCCTAAAGTTTTTCTTTTGCATGTAAAATACCTTGCATAACAAAAAATGGTGATTATATTATTAGAGTTTGTTCAGAAATGTTATGAGTGAATACAGTTTTAAAAATTTATATTGGTTTTTCTTCTCCATTTCAGCCATTATTAGTTGTAGGAGATCTTGTCAATGAAGAGGATGTGAAAAGAATTGTGGATGAAACTATAAAACATTATGGAAAATTGGATATTTTAGTGAGTTTTCTATGTCACAAAAAGCAAAATATGTTTGTATTGTAAAACCGTTTCTTTCTAGTTGAACTTGATTTATAAGATATAAACTATCAGACTGTTCACCATGAATTTTAATATATACGACATGAAATCTTATATTATTGGAGAGGGTCTATGTAGCTCAGTAGTAATGGATACACTTTGCATCATGTCAGGCATGGGTTGACTGCTTGCAAACACTGTGTGCAAAACTGATGGCAGCTACTCTGAGATTGATGGTAATTATTGCTACAGTTTAAAAAGGTGATAATTGTTTGGAGTAAGCAGTAGAAATTAAACACTAAATTTTGCATGTGAAATATATAATTTTTAGAATAGGCTTCAGCAGCATTAGGATTGTTATGAACAGTGAATTCCAGTGGCTGCCAACTTTTAATTCAAACACATCAGTCTTCATATGGTATCTATTTTCCTCCATTTAAGGACCACCTAACATCAACAGATTAGCAGTGGAGAATAATAGTATTACATAAAAATAATAAAAGAACATGTCAATAGCAATAGTTACTACCTGACATTGTGATTCATGTTGCCAGTCATTCTAGACATGTTACTTTGTGATTAATGATGCCAATCATACTGCATGTGTTATTTTGTGATTCATGTTGCCAGTCATACTACACATGTTGCTTTGGGATTCATGTTTCCAGGCATAGTACATGTTTGTGATTCATGTTGCCAGTCGTACTACATGTGTTACTTTGTGATTCATGTTGCTAGTTATACTACACGTTTTTTATTCATGTTGCCAGTCATACTACACATGTTACTTTGTGATTCATGTTACCTGTCATGCTACATGTGTTACTTTCTGATTCACATTGCCAGTCATACTATATGTGGTACTTTGTAATTCATGTTGCCAGTCATATTACATATATTACTTTCTTATTTACATTGCCAGTGATACTATACATGTTACTTTGATTCATGTTGCCAGTCATACTACATGTGTTACTTTGCAATTCACATTACCAGTCATACTACATGTGTTACTTTGTGATTCACGTTGCCAGTCATACTACATATGTTACTTTGTGTTTCACGTTGCCAGTCATACTACATGTGTTACTTTGAACGATTAATTAATGTTCCAAAGGCAACAAATTTAGAGCTAACAAGGACAACCATGGCTCCTGCCTCACTTGACATTGTGGATGACACCATTTTGGTTGCTATTACTGTTTGGAGGCAGAATTGAGGAAGTGAGGAGACAAGTAGCTCAGGAACTGCCCTTCTAACTTACTGGTCAACCTTCATAGACATGAAACCCAATCAGCCTCTACCATACAGGAGAGATGATTAGAAACAAAGAGATAACAGATTGTTTATTGTCCAATCACTGAATCATTTTTTATTCCAGTCCAATGTTAGGTGATAACAAGCCACTCAGTTTAGGAGGCAACCTTATTGAGGGGACAAGGAACATAGTTTCTCATTTCCCAATCCTCCTAACTCCCACCATTGACTCACCACCCAGCCTGCCCATGGACAGCCTACCAGTGGGAACCAGGTTCCTATATTTCCACTACTGTTGGATCACTCTATTTCTTCATGGTGAAGGAACAATCCAAGTCATTTCAAAGGGGTTTAGGATTTAATTTATTAAACCTCCTGCTCTTTCATCCTGTCCACTTATGGTGGAAGTATTGTCAGATCAGAAGAAGATGAAATTGCATTAATTAATAAGTGGGCAGTGGAGATTATTCAGAAACCATAATCTCCAGAGTTATATTCCAGTCTCTTTCTTGTGCAAGAGACCAATGGCAGTCTCAGGCTGATTACAAACCTAAGCTGCCTCAACCAGTACATATTTTCACCAAAATTTATGATGGAGAC
Source organism: Megalonaias nervosa (assembly GCA_016617855.1). Taxonomy (NCBI): domain Eukaryota; kingdom Metazoa; phylum Mollusca; class Bivalvia; order Unionida; family Unionidae; genus Megalonaias; species Megalonaias nervosa. The sequence continues at coordinate 17,778 of JAECUM010005606.1, forward strand.
AGCTTGATCTATTTGATTCACCATCAGAAGGGACAAGTTTGACATAAGCCACCATCAGAAGGGACAAGTTTGATCTCACTCTCCATCTGAATGGAAAAGTTTGCCAACAGTCTCGATTTGACCGATGGAATGTTTAATGTACCCATTCACCAGGTGTCACAGAAATTCCTTTGATTTGCAGATTGGGAAATTATTTACCAATTCTATGCTCTTTCTTATGATCTAAACATCAGTCCAAATGTAAGCTTAACAGCCTTATATCCATCAGGAGTAAGTGAATCCTTTTGAATGTTTTTTACACATGCATCTGGTCATGAGGTTTCAGTTTCAACATTTATAAAGACAAATTTCCATTATTTGGTATATTTTGCAGGTAAACAGTGCTGGCATAATTGAATTAGGGTCCATTGAAGCAACTTCTTTGGAACAGTATGATCGTGTTATGAACACCAACTGCAGGTATAGTACTCTAGGCTTTTGTTCTTTATGCTTTTTAGGCTTGTTTTATTTGGTCAAGCTAAATACATACACAAGGTATATTGCTTATCTTCAATATATATAATACAGCCATATATAAACAGATAAACATGTTACACACATATATACCTTCATACACACATAACTCTTTGTTACATAACTAATTATTGAATGCCTGTCAGCTTTAATCTTTTCCCACTTATTTTTTCTGTCCTTGCTGAAGACTATAAGTATGTAGAACATAATTTCTAGGTGTTTTAACATTTTACTTGTTCTCTGCCAGCCACAAAACTTGATGCGCAATTATTAATTCTACAGGTGTACATGTACTTCTGGAATTTTTAATTCTACTAGTATATATGTACTTCTGGAATTTTTAATTATTAAACATAAGGATACATTAATGATCCCTGATTGTGGTGAATTTCGAGTTCCAAAATAATATTTTTTCTTCTGTTAAATCGAACTCAGTAGGACATTATTTTGTCATTAAGAACTGACATCAAAATTTATCAATACTCTTTTCACAAAATGACATAAAAAGATAAATGAAACAGAATCTGTTTGGCTTCATTACAAAAAGTACATGATGAAGAATCAGAGATTTTCATTGTAAACAATCTACTATTAGTATGGATAAATTCTGCAAATAACTCTGTAGTAAAAACTCTGAAATCCTGTAACCTCAGTAGTAAAGATGGGAAAGAAAAATTTTGATTTCCAGTCTTTGTGCAAATCATTCTAATTTATAAGAGTTCCATTTAGTTCCATTTGAACTGAAAGTCTTTTATTTTCATCATATGGTACTATAGCATCCTGCCTGTCTAGATGTGTAAACATACAACATAGCATGAAACTCTTCCAACACATTTTATGATGGAGTCTTGAAATGTTAGGATGTGATTTGATATGTTTAGTAGATGTGCACCAGTTTTAAAACTTCAGGATGTGATTTGATATGTTTAGTAGGTGTGCACCAGTTTTAAAAGTTGGATTCATCGTCAGAGGGAGATGACTGGAGATGATGAAACTTTTACATAAATTTGTATAATGGGTGTGTTTGGCATAACTGAGAAAAGAAATTGGCAGAATGCAAGTTTGTCATAAAATGCTAGTTTTAAGTATAATTTTCATAAATTGATATATTATAAAGTTTTCTGGAGGTAAATAATGACATTTTAATTTTCAGCAATACGAAGGAAAGAATTAATGCTCATACTTCATATTTCTTTAAAATGTTAGAAAAGCTTGCCATGTGAAATGTACACAGTAACAGCAGGCATATACTGGTCATTTACATTTACATGTGAAATGTACACAGTAACAGCAGGCACATACTGGTCATTTACATGTGAAATGTACACAGTAACAGCAGGCACATAATGGTCATTTACAGCTGCAGTGATTAACTTCACATTAATTAAAGGTTTACAGATAACAAGGTTAAACACAATATGATGTCCATGCTTTTTTTGTAACACCACCTAAGGTCAACACATTCTCCATTTATTAGCAGACATTATGGTAAGACAATAAATTGGGTTAATTTTTTTCCTCTACACAGGTCCATGTACCATATGACATTGGTGTGTGTGCCTCACCTTGTTCAAACAAAAGGGAATATTGTCAATGTTTCAAGTGTCAATGGAATCAGATCAGTGAGTAAAAATGCTATTACAGTGTCAATGGAGTCAGATCAGTGAGTGAAAATACTATTACAGTGTCAATGGAGTCAGATCATTGAGTAAAAATACTATTACAGTCTGAGTAATCTTGTTATCATAATCTTGAAAGAATACAAATAGTAACTGAAGATCTCTCTTCTCTCATCATTTTACCCTATTTGTCTCTCTTGATCTTGAGTGAGTGACAGCCCACAACCACGAATCAGTCGACAACCAGAAGACGGCCAATAGTTTGGGGTGGGTGGGTGGACAGGGTAGCTGCCCTGGGCGCCAGAGATCTTGGGGTGCCAAAACAGCTGATAACTTTTTTGGGAAAATAACCAAACTTTTGTGTTTGTAGCTTTGCTGCTGTTGACTTCTGACCTTTCTGCAAATTATATAACGCACATGTATAAATAGAATTTGCAAACTCATTTCTATTGCCAGCATGTGCTTCGTGAGGAAACTGCAAATCTAACCAAGCGGAGCCCCCACAGTACTATCGTCTGGGCACAAATCAGTTATAATCTTCAAATCCTTCAGACAACCACTAATAGTTAAATTTGTGGGAAGGGTTATGGGAGATTATACTTTTGTAAACTCCTGCAGATGTTGTTAATTTCAAATAATGCCAATTTCTTTAATATCAACATTTAAATTTTTGTCAGTTGTGATTTGGTTTGAATTGTGTATGTATTGCATTGAGTAGTGATTGACGACTTCAAACTTCACAATGTTACAACGATTGTTGCTGAAGGATTGTGTCACTCAAGTTAACTTTATTTGTATGGTGTTTTATTAATAAAATCTTGTCACAAATTTTCCAGAATGGATGGTCATATCAACATGGTGTTTTCACAAAAAGTCTTCCAGTGGTGTGTGATTTGACCTACATGAAATGGGTAGAGATCTTACATCCAGTACGAGTGCCTCAGAAAATCTTATCACTCAAAATATCAGATATAGTTTCAACACTTGTCAGTTAAAAAGAAGTAATTGTTTTATCTTGAAATTATTTTTTGACAGTAGAGCAACAGTCCCGAGTCCCGTATAGGGGCTCTTGTTTTAACTCTTTTGTCCCTCATGGGAAGCCATCCTTTTACATGACCACTGTATCATTGCAAAAGAGGTGTGCTTATAAGAAGGTGACCACTTTACAATAATTTGCATAATCTACCCTTTTTAAAGTGGTCAGGATATTATAAACATTACACTCAAAAGTAAAACTATCAAGTCTTGTATGAGATAATTATTTGTTGCATTAAGACATGTATGTTTGTGTCGAGACAATTAATCCGTATGGTTTAATTTGGGGGGGGGTTGGATTGTTTTTCAAATGCAGAAGATATGTAAAACACATAGTATGACTTTATACATGTGAAAATTCATGAAATTATATTGTTATGTATAATTAATTTATATTGTATGATTGACCTTTGTCCATTATTGAGGGTAGGAGTTTGGGCCTGCAGGACTAGTGTTTATTTTTGTAAACAACATATTACGTAGCTATCTTTGTCAATGAGTGTAGGTTATATTTTAAAATTATTATTATTGTTTGTAGATAAACATGTTTGATTGGATTTGAGTTCAGGACATTGGTTTTCTCCTTGGGAGTCCCTGATTTACCTGATATTTTTTGTCATATTCTTTATTAAAATTTAAGAGACCTGATGTTGTTGACAGCTTGGAATGTTCTAGAAATGAACATTTAACCCACATCCTGGTCCTCTCATTGTGTCCTAGGTTTTTACATTATGGTTGTTTACATTAGAATTACTCATTCTTATCTTAACATCCAAAGTGGAAATCAATCTTTTAGTTGTGTTCAGTTTTAATTTGACAGGATTTGTTGTTGTTGTTGTGGTTGTGGGGCTTAACGCCATTTTTCAGCACACAATAGGCTATGCATGGCGGCCATTATTAATGGTGGAGGATGAAACCGGGAAATCCGCGGAAAGAACCACTGACCCACGAGAAGCTACTGGCAAGCTTTCTCACATATCCACATTCGCCGAATCTTAGACTCAAACCAACGCAGACAGAGGTGAGATGGCAGTGATCCGTAACGGACAGCGCTTTAGACCACTCGGCCACTCGGGGCCCCTGACAGGATTTGTTTATTTAAATTATTACAGTGTGACTTCGCTATAACATGGTAGTTGGGAGCCATAGAACCCGACCGTGTTATAGATCATACTTTGTTATAAGCAACCAGGTCAGGTAGCTGAAGAAAATGATGTATGTACCCCAAAACATCTGTGGGGTGGGGTGGGGTTTAGGTAATAAATGCGGGCGAAAAAATCTGAGCTTCATTGGCACAGTTGCCATCTTAAATCAATGAATGTTAAATGAGAAATACACCTGTAGTGAAAACAGAGGAGGCATATATAATATTTAACTTTATTCAGAGAACCACATACATATACGTATATACTGTTTATATATATACATGTCTAATGTATAGCATGAATTGAGTATCAACACTGTGTACTTACCCACGAATCTCATCACATTCATTGAATCCACAATAAAAGTAATTCCATCGAAAATATGCACACACACAGATTTAAAATATTCAATAATTTTGTCACAGGTCTTATATTCAGTGGAAAAAAATAGCACAATCACGTAACGAATGAAGAAGCACATTTACTTTTCAGTACGTCCCAATTCAGTAATAGTTAGCTTGTATTTTAAGCCACATTTGGTAGCATTCGTAAGCATAAACTTTTTCCTGCAAAAAAGAAAGTTTCATGGCACAGTCACATTGGAAAATGAAACAGTCGTTCAGATTCCGTTACTTTTATTTAAGTTTTGTATGGACTTTTTTTTTAAAATAATTGTATTGCATGATTGAGACTGATTTTTGTTCCTTTGCTTAGTACATTTTCATAACAATCTGTGCTTCAAAGGTAATTTTTTTTCTTTGAAATTTCAGCAAACTATTTTTTATCTGGGCATATTTTTAAAAAAGGAATTGGCCGTCGTTTGTCGATTGTTGTTACTGTTCCACCCTGCCTATTGAATAGACCAACAAGAAAGATCTTACTTTTTTTTTTTTTTTTTTACATTTGTGGTAGTGGAATGATACTGCCTTCCATGCATGCATCAGAAATTTTAAAAGGGTCAATGGACGATAGAGATGCAGATGATCTGGTATGATGGCAGGGATTACTTCAGAAAATGTGTGTTCTGAAGGATTTAATTCTGAGTGAAAAGAAGAGGAATTTTCCTTACCATCCACATACAAATGTCAGTCTATGTAAATGTATTAATTACTAGTGAGTGGCCGAAAATCCGATGAAAGATAGATTATGAGATAATGCCTCATCCAGTTGATCTCTGCTTCCAGAAATTTCAACAACAAAAAAAAAGCAGATATCCCACAATATACAGTACTCATGCTAGATGTCAGCATAAGTGGATTATGATACAACAATGCACTGTTAAGATGCTTTGTCAATATGGACAAAGAATTGGTTTATGTAACAATAAATAAATTTCAGTGCATTTTATATCAAGTTTGCAGCTTCCTTTCATTGGGCCTCAGAATTTCTCCACTCCAAACCAGTGGTTGTATATACAAGTTTAAACAGCCAACAATGTCGCCAAAAAAAAACAAACATTGCCAGATGGTATAATTTGCCGTCGATAAAGGGAAAAAAATCGCAATTTGCAACATTGGCGGAGCCCTGTGCGATCCCTGAATAAACGTTTTACACGTTATTTTTTGTACTTTTAAGAAGAAACAACTTTTTTTGTGTATGAGAAAAATACAAATAAAATTTCAGAAGCCACACCACAATCATCTTGTATTATTCATATGCGATCTCATCCCCAAAATGCTAATAAACTTTTTACACTTTTTTGGTACATTTAAGAAAGAATTTTTTTCATGTATGAGAAAAATACATGTACATAATATTTCAGGAGCCACACCATGACCATGTTATATCCGAATTCATGTTATAATGGAGCGTGCTGTAGCGGGGTCACACTGCAATATGAATTACAAAGTGCAGATTAATATTTTGGACTAAATCAATATTTTGGGATTACTGTGAATTCATTTAGAGACATTTTGGATTATATCATTGTGATGCATCAAGACTGTTACCATATCCGCACTATTCCAGTCTGTTGGTACATCAGCACATTCAAGATTAGAACTCATTTAAAAGACCACTGGAATTCATTCAGAATGCTCTTACTTTTGGACTTGTGATAGAACTTTTAGGATTATTTGGGATTTTAATTCACAATATTATCAGTTTATTTTAACATTTCACTTTGAATTCTAGGGTAATAAATTTTTATTTGAATTTTTACTAAACTTGCTTGTCTTAGCTCTTTTCTGTTACCTAGTTTAAGAACATAGAGTCATAACACTATAAATATGATTTAATAACTGTGACCTTGTATGACAATCAGAAGATATATCTTTCTCTCTTACTCTCTCTTTTTGTTCAACATTTCTGTGTAAACATGGGTTTTTTCATTCCAGTTTCCAAATGTGCTAGCATACTGTATGTCCAAGAGTGCTGTTGATCAATTTACTAGATGTTGTGCTTTAGGTGAGATACAATTAAACTCATGTGCAAAAGTAAATGATATCATTGTCAATTGTTCAGTTGTCAAGTTTCATTAGTCAGCTACCAGCTATGTGTTAATAGTTATGTAGTTGAAATTAAATTGTTCTGCCAACAACATTTATCCAGGGCTGTGTGTGCACCAGTACTATATGTACTTACTTACAAGTTGTTACAAACAGCATAGACCTTCATCTGCCATAATGCGCTGACAGATCATGGCCCTTGTTGTTTGTTGTACTGATTGGTCCTAACAAGCTGCATAGAACCAGATCTGATAGCACACCTGCTGAAACATTAACAAAACATTCATTGTATTTTCTTTTGTTTAAAAGTTGACTTGAAAAAATATCCTAGCATAAGAAATGTATTATGTGAGAAGGGAACTTGCGGCATGAAAACTGTGATTGTCCAAAACTCTGTGATGCAAACAACACAGACCCTGATCTGCCATCGCATGTGAAAGCAAATCAGGGTCTATGTTGTTTTTTCTACTTATAAGTAATAACTAACTGCATAGACCCAGATCTGTCATTGCATCATGTAACAGAATATCTGGGTCTAAGTTGTTGGCAAATGTATTTGTTTCGTATGCTGGTATATACAGTATAAGTGATAAATTGTCAGCTGATTATGGCATGACAGATCATGGAGTAATAGGTCTATATTCTGTTTTTTGCTGAAGTTACATCACATATTTGGGTTTTTGAAATTTTTCTTTCTGTTTTTTTTTTGTCTCCCAGATTTGGCACCAAAGCAAGTCAGAGTTAACAGTGTCAAGTAAGTTGCTCCAAAAAACTACTATTGATGCTTTGGTTAGCAGAATACTGTATTTATAAAATGCATATTTCCTATGGTTACCCCTCTTGACCCCCAAACAGAGGTTTTGAGTTTTTGGCAAAGTCTCTGAGCGTAAATACGGACCCAGGGGCAGACTTTAGTTGTACGTATGCATTAGTCTTTTTGTATATAATAAGTGCCCAAAATGGTCCCCCTCTTTTAAGGCCACTCCTTCTGCAGCAGAAAAGTAATTTTATAAAAGGGGTGGCCTTTCTTAAGGTATTACAAATTTAAGTAGTAATTACATATGATGTAAGCAAGGCATAACTAATTCTGAAACATTTTTGTTTAAAAATTACATGCATGGGGAATAAATGTGAAACTGTTACTAATGGCATTTTAAAAAGAATTCATGAGTAATCAATATCATAATATTGTTCACTTTTCTTGAATCATTTGACCTTAAATATAATGTTCTATTGTGCACAATACAGCACATTTTAGGTGTCAGCTTTACAGTCATATACATTACCTGGTCACATTATATTAGGATAACTTCCTGTGCTACCTCTAAATCCAGCCCTCCTGGAAATACGAAAAGCCACTCTCTATCTATCTAGCTTTACAGACAAAGGGAAGCAACTCTTGCAAGTTAACTCCCTTACTGCCGGCTATGTGGTTACCATTATACCAGGATGTACCCATTTTCCCTTTTGCTGTCATGCTGTAAAGATGACCTCCACAAAATCCATTTTAATCTTGTACTTAAATTTCATCATCCACATTTTATTTTCAGTGGTATAGGCAGTCAAAATGTTGTTGTAAATGGTGCATAAGATGAATTCCAGAGAATTTATTCTTATATTTGCAGTTATTGTACTATTTGTTATTGTCACCTGTGATTTTATCTGTAACATTCAGTTTCACCACACATTTTTATTTATCAACTGTTACACTTTTAAGTCATTTCAATAATGTGATTTACAATATTTTTATATATATATATATATATTGCAACTCTTTTTACATGACTGTATCTACAGTATGTGTAATTTTTGTTCATGACTGCAAATTGTACTGATCATCTATATTCAAGATATTGGATAACTGTACATGTGTATAAAATTCTATTTTAAGATATTAATAGAGTAGATTGCATAGTATCGATAAATGGCTGTTTACTTAAGTGTTTGCAATAATTAATAATAATGTTAATAATAAAACCTGTTTACAAATTTGGAGTTGTTTCCCATTGGATAGTTGGGTTCTTAGAAGAATTAAGTTATTTCCCATTGGATGGGTTATATCGGGTGGGTTCTTTTACAGTATAGGATATTTGTGAAATGTTATGTAGGGAATAGGTGCAAAATGCGTTTTCACTCCTTATGCTTGCATTATAGGAGGTAGGGCTGGACAATTATTTTATTCTTATTTTCTATCATAACATCAGTCTGCAGATGATTTTAATGTTGTGTTTAGATATTATTTGAGAGGAACATTTGTTTGGATTAATCAGTTGGGATTAATAAGTGCTCTTTGGACTGAAATAGAATTCTAGTACTGTTGTGAATATATTCAGAAGACTTATGAACAAAGCCATTGTGGTAAATCAGGACTTTTGGCAGATCAGTATATTCAAAGATCTTGAATTTGGAACATTTATTTCTTTTGTGTGTGTGTGTGTGTGTGTGTGTGTGTGTGTTTAAGGTTGTGGAAGAAAGACATGGGACATGTCTACACATTGTTATGACTTCAGGATTAAAATATGTAACAGAAAGACACTGAAACCAGCAATTTAAGTAAATAACAAGCATTTTATTTCCCTATAATGCAGAGTGACAATTCAAGACATAATATTGTGAATTAAATTCCAAATAATCCTAAATTTGCTATCACAATTCCAAAAATTAAGAATGTTCTGGATGAACTCCAGTAGTCTTGAATGTCCCAATGTAACATACTGATGCAATCCAGACTGCCTTTTGAATGAGTCCACAAAATCCAAAATAATGTATTAATACAAAAATCAATGAGTGCTTCAGTAATTCCAATGAATACTTGAAAGAAATAATTCCTCTTGAATTATATCTAATATCAACAACACAACTGCAAACTTGAAACATGGATTTCCACAGACTGATATAGAATACGAGTTAATTATTTATCAAATCCCTATTTATACACATTTTCACTTGGCCTACAACATAATAAAATATAAAGCACTCCAACACAAAATCCTAGTCCAATTGTAAACAAGACTGACCTTGAACTCAAGTGATATGTAAACATTCTGTTTACAACTTACAGTCATTGACAATAATAAATACACAGAACAAAATAGAATTCCTAGCTGCTGCTCATGTGATGTTTATGCATTTTGGTCAGAAATAATTGGTCCAACATTTTGAAAAGGTGCTGCAAAACAAGAATTCAACAGTACCCCATAGCAAGACATAACATTAACCTCACATCTGAATCTTTAATTAGTCTCTTGGTGGATGTCAAGCTGCACTGACTTATATTTCCCATTTGATAGGCTTGGGTGAATCTTTGGCATTTAGCTCATGGCCACATAACTTATTTGCATGCTATTTACATTCTATCTTATCTAGTCACAGGAAAATTGGCAAGGGATGCATCTTGATGAGTGCTATACACTCATTGAGAAATTGGTCATTATGCCTTGTCACAGGAGTCATTATTTCACAGGTCAAGGTCATGTTAGTCTGAATTTGTTTTCTGCATGATAATTGCTGTTTACAATAACTTATCGAGGCTAACCAATAGAATACTATAGTACAAGTCACATGGGTCATGTAAGTGCATTTACTTATATAAATTTAAAAAATAGTTTTATTTTTAAAATTTAATTATAATATAGTTATAACAAAGTTTATTCAGTCATGATTTTTGAGTGATCTACACATTAATTGTCATAATAAAAATTCCAGATGAAAATTAGCAATTGCCATGGACTTTTACAATGGCAGTTCAGCAGTACACTGGGTAGAAAAAGTCAATATTGGATTGAACTATTACTAGTGCAAGGGGAATGAATCATATGATTGCACGAACAGGAAGTCACGTACATGTTCAACCATCTCCTGTGTGGATGTTCAGCTGTGAACGGGACAGAGGAGTAACATACAATAAGTTTTATTCTTAACATATACATATGACATTTCTTCAAAATGATAATTTAGCATGATGTAAAATTTAACTAAAATAAATCTGTATTGACAGCTGTCTTTCTAATTTTTTATGTGTATGAATGCAGTGACTTGGACCATGTACATGAGCTATGTTACTTGCACTATACAAGTTTCACAGAGGTGAGCTCTGTAACCAAAAGATTACATTCTGATTATAAATTGACCCATTCCCCCTACCCCATGCCACTCCACAACCCTGACTGTGCCCCATGGATTGTAACCCAAAATCCATTACATTTTTATGTGTGTTTTTGCTATGACTGCATGTTTAAAGTTAAACAAAAAGTTTCAGTGTTGCTGTAACTACCTTTGAACCCCTATGGACCACATGAAAAGTACACCATGAACTCTAACTTTATTATTGATGAATAGTACTTGGGCAACCTATGTTCCAAGTTTAATGGGCAACCTATGTTCCAAGTTTAATGGGCAACCTATGTTCCAAGTTTAATGGGCAACCTATGTTCCAAATGTTGAAAAATATGCAACATATGTTCCTACTCTGTTTCATTCTTCTTCAGCCCAGGAGTGATTGTGACGGAAATCCACAAACGAGGAGGATTAGATGAAGAAGCCTATCAAAAGGTGAAGTTAATGCACTAGAGTGGGTTTTGATACATTTTTAGGTCAAGTGTTAATTTTTCTTGTATTTCTGGTGTAAGGATTGATAGAAATTGAGGTTAACAGTCACATGACTGATGGAAAATGAGGTTAGCAGCCAGGTGATTGACAAAGGTAGGTAAGCAGTCACATGACTTACAAAGTGAGGTTAGCAGTCACATGATTGATGTAAAGTTAGGTTGGCAGTCAGTCTTTTCTTCACAAGTGGATAACATAATTAATATCTATGTTTAGTTCAATTATTACATTTCCTATTCACTTCCAGAGTTGATTGTGCTTTTCTCCGTTTAACGCGTCTGATACCTAATGCATGCATCATGATTTATGGATTGTCCACTCAATCCAGTGGACATGGACACAGGGACAAGTTGTTTAAGTGTCCACTCTAGATAATGGATGTCCACTACATCTGGTGGATTTTCCATAAGTTTGCTGGACATCCACTCAATCTAGTAGAACTCCATCACTGATTTTATTGCAGCTGCTGTAGGTTTTATGGCACTCCCATTGATTTAATTGTATTCACTGTGCTAGCTAACATAATAATGCCATAAACCTGACCATGGCAGGTGTCAGTTTCATACCTTTACCTGTACAAACTTTGCAGTGGTTACCTGTATAAACTATGCAGTGGTTAACTGTACACACTATGCAGTGGTTACCTGTACAAACTATGCAGTGGTTACATTTCTTGAGTTATTTATCAGTGGCCTGGTTAGGGATACATGCCTGGTTAGGGATACACATGGATGAATGCAGGATAAAATACAGGATTTTAAATTTCTTGTTTTTCCTCAAAGAAAAAGTACCTAGCTACAATGTGCATCCCTGTTGATCGATTACATGTACATGTATCTGTCATGTATTTACATGCAGAAGTTAACATACTGCTCAGTACCACATGGTAACTTTGATGTTCTTTTTCAATAAATTATATTTCATTAAGTGTTTGCTGTACTCAGTATTAATTTGTCACTTTCACTTTAATGTCCCAACTGTTTCCAAAACCTCCTTTAAAGAAATTATTGAAAGCAGTATACAAATAAAGCATGAAATGCCCCATTTTATCAGAAATGCATAAAACTTTATCTAAGATAGTTATAATTTATTGCATTCATCCTGTGATAAGATATAAAACAAGTTTATATCAAGTAAATAGTTTAGTTACATTTATCAAATTTAATAATTATCAGGGACATATGTGCCAGTAACAACTTTTGAAAATGAAGATATCCCCTAAGACTAATAATTATGACCAATAGTGTTTACAAATGCCATACAATTTACATGTATAGCGTACATGCATGATGAAGTACAAGAGATATAGTGATGTCTGTGTTATAATTCTTTTTCAGTATTTTTAGTAAGAATAATGTGGCATCATATAATGAAGCTTTGAAATGCAAGCTATGCTAGAAATGTTCTTGTGTAGTTTTGCACATAGAATTAGAAGATGACTATCTGAGAGCATGACAGTGTTTAATTTTGCTGAATTCATCTATACTGTATTTAAGGCTGCTGTCGGTCATTGTTCATGCCATAAGTTAAATGATTTTTATGAAAAAGATATCTTTGTTCATCACTTTTGTTAATCTATTATCAAGGACCAGCTGACAAGTGACATTTTTAATTCGAGGTCATCCACTATGCTTGTTAAAAATGATCAGACAAGAAGGTATTTAAGCACTGATGTTTCAGAAGAAACATTAACTTCTGCATGAAAATGTTGTTTGTTGTTTTTGGAGAAAAAAATATATTTTGGACTGAGAAACACAGGTTAATTTATATTTTTGTGTAAAATTGACTTCCAGCGCTATATAAAACAAACCATATGACAGTGTTAATTTTGCCATTAATTTTTCAACAAAGCATACATAATGCAAATCAATTTTAGTAGCACATAGCTTTGATATATTTACAGAAGCTTTACTACACTACAGGATTTCTTTTCGTTGAGTGCTTCTTTCTTTGTGATAAAATTTGTTATCATGTGCAAAAATGAGAGATGATCATGCACCATAACTTTCAATTGATGATGTAGCCAAGAGTCAGCCAATATTGATTGTGCTTGCTAGAGCTGAAATGAATACCAAATTTGCCTGAATGTATTCTAATAGTATTTAAATGTTTGTCAGTAATGATAAAAGTATTAAATCCATCTTCTTTTCCTTGTCTACTTTGGCATTTACACACACACACACACACACACACACAGTCCCACCAAGCTACATTAAAATCACAGTGAACTAAGTCATCAAAATCTAATTACTAACCTATGTTTTCTTTGTTTGTGTTAGATAAACAAGCCAGAGCATTTAGTGTATACTTTTTATAGGCCATTTTACAGTTAGATAGGGCCAAAACATTCAGTGTATATTTTTTATAGGCCAGTTTACAGTTAGTTAGGGCCAAAGCAACTAGTGTATAATTTTATAGGACATTTTACAGCTAAATAGGGCCAAAGCATTCAAAGTATACTTTTCATAGGCATTCAGTATAATCTTTTATTAAGGCCATTTTACAGTTAGGGGTCAAAGCATTTAATGTGTACTTTTTATCAGGCATTTTACAGTTGGATAGGGACCAAAGCATTCAGTGTATACTTTTTCTAGGGTATTTTACAGCTGGATAGGGACCAAAGCATTCAGTGTATATTTTTTTTGATAAGCCATTTTACAGTTAGATATATGCCAGTGCATGCAGCATTGGGGGTGGATGGGTTAGAGGACATTTTACAATTAGATAGGGGCCAGTGCATGCAGCATTGGGGGTGGATGGGTTAGAGGACATTTTACAGTTAGATAGGGGCCAGTGCATGCAGCATTGGGGGTGGATGGGTTAGAGGCCATTTTACAGTTAGATAGGGGCCAGTGCATGCAGCATTGGGGGTGGATGGGTTAGAGGCCATTTTACATTTAGATAGGGGCCAGTGCATGCAGCATTGGGGGTGGATGAGTTAGAGGCCATTTTACAGTTAGATAGGGGCCAGAGCATTCAGCATTGGGGGTGGATGGGTTACAGGCCATTTTACAGTTAGATAGGGGCCAGTGCATGCAGCATTGGGGGTGGATGGGTTAGAGGCCATTTTACAGTTAGATAGGGGCCAGTGCATGTAGCATTGGGGGTGGATGGGTTAGAGGACATTTTACAGTTAGATAGGGGCCAGTGCATGTAGCATTGGGGGTGGATGGGTTAGAGGACATTTTACAGTTAGATAGGGGCCAGTGCATGTAGCATTGGGGGTGGATGGGTTAGAGGCCATTTTACAGTTAGATAGGGGCCAGTGCATGTAGCATTGGGGGTGGATGGGTTAGAGGCCATTTTACAGTTGGATAGGGGCCAGTGCATGTAGCATTGGGGGTGGATGGGTTAGAGGACATTTTACAGTTAGATAGGGGCCAGAGCATTCAGCAATTTTTTTTTATAGGTCATTTTACAGTTAGTTAGGGTCAAATCATTCAAGTTATACTTTTTATGTGCCATTTTAGTCGGATAGGGCCAAAGCATTCTGTGTATTCTTTTTATAGGGCATTTTACTATTAGACAGGGCCATAGCATTCAATATATACTTTTTACAGAGCATTTTTTTACTGTTTGATAGGGGCCAGAACATTCAAAATATACTTTTTACAGAGCATTTTTTTACTGTTTGATAGGGGCCAGAGCATTCAATATATACTCTTTACAGAGCATCTTTTTTTTACTGTTTGATATGGGCCAGAGCATTCAATATATACTCTTTACAGAGCATTTTTTTACTGTTAGATAGGGGCCAGAGCATTCAATATATACATTTTACAGAGCATTGTTTTACTGTTTGATAGAGGCCAGAGCATTCAATATAAACTTTTTACAGAGCATTTTGTTTACTGTTTGATATGGGCCAGAGCGTTCAGTTTATACCTTTTTACAGAGCATTTTGTTTACTGTTTGATAGGGGCCAGAGCATTCAATATATACTTTTGTATAGAGCATTTTTTTATTGTTTGATAGGAGCCAGAGCATTCAATATATAATTTTTACAGAGCATTTTGTTTACTGTTTGATAGGGGCTAGAGCATTCAATATATACATTTTACAGAGCATTTTGTTTACTGTTTGATAGGGGCCAGAGCATTCAATATATATTTTTTTACAGAGCATTTATTTACTGTTTGATAGGGGCCAGAGCATTCAATATATACTCTTTACAGAGCATTTTTTTTACTGTTTGATAGGGGCCAGAGCATTCAATATACACTTTTTACAGAGCATTTTGTTTACTGTTTGATAGGGGCCAGAGCATTCAATATATACTTTTTACAGAGCATTTTGTTTACTGTTTGATAGGGGCCAGAGCATTCAATATATATTTTTTTACAGAGCATTTATTTACTGTTTGATAGGGGCCAGAGCATTCAATATATACTCTTTACAGAGCATTTTTTTTACTGTTTGATAGGGGCCAGAGCATTCAATATACACTTTTTACAGAGCATTTTGTTTACTGTTTGATAGGGGCCAGAGCATTCAATATATACTTTTTACAGAGCATTTTGTTTACTGTTTGATAGGGGCCAGAGCATTCAATATATACTTTTTACAGAGCATTTTGTTTACTGTTTGATAGGGGCCAGAGCATTCAATATATACTTTTTACAGAGCATTTTTTTACTGTTTGATAGGGGCCAGAGCATTCAATATATATTTTTTTACGGAGCATGTATTTACTGTTTGATAGGGGCCAGAGCATTCAAAATATACTTCTTATAGGCCATTGTTCAGTTAGATACAGCCAAAACATTCATTCTATACATTTTATTTGGCATTTTACAGTTAGATAGTGACCAGAACGCTGTGTAATTTTTATAGACCGTTTTTTGTTAGAGAGTGGTCAAAGCATTCACTTTATACTTTTATATGGCTTTCTACAGTTAGAGGTTCAGTGATGTGACTTAAAAGAGAATAATATCTTGAAATAAATTGTCACAACACAGCATACATGGAGTGGAATCAAGTATTTTCAGAAGTTAGTTAAATGATACTAGGAATTCAAGTTTGTCCATTCCCATGTTAATCTTTTTAGTGAATGCAACACTTTATCACCAGGGAAACTGTTAATTTCAAAATTAAACATCTTGCTGCAACTGATACAGATTTCTCACTTATTATAACAAATGATCGATGTTAATTTGAAAAAAAATAGCTTTTTATAATGTAATCTTCAGAATTCATAATATTTTGGACATTGCTTCCCATGATACTTATATAAAACTCAGACTGATTATCGTAAAATGGGAACTATTATGTCTTTTGCAAGGAGCATACTCTCATGCTTTTCATTTTTCAATACAGGATAATGCTTTAAACCAAATTGTCATTGTGTTTCTTCATGCAAAATCACCTGTAACTGATCTTATTTAGTGTGTCCAGAAATATTGGGTCAGACTCTTCCTGTACCTACAAAAAAGTAAGACGATAAGTTTGGATGTCCAGAAACTTAGCCCAAAAACTTGGGGTAGACATTTATGTCATTTTTGAAGAATGAGAATTTATTTTAGCATACCACTTGAAATTTGATGGGATTGCCCTGTGTCTGTCATGTATCATTGTTGCTTGTCTGGTCACTCTGGAGTCTGTACTTCTGATCCAGCTTTTATCAGACTGGGAGTGAGGGCTTATATCATCAAAGTATCTGATGAACTTGATAATCAGTGAGATCCACACAAGTGGTCATGCATCTGATTAGATAACCTTGTGATAACAGCCTTCGAATGTCTACTTATATCATCATAATCTAGGTAGGTAAGGAGTGAGATACATGAATATTATTGAGGTAATCTAGGTAGGACCAGGTCAGTAAGGAGTGAGATACATGCATATTAATGAGGAAATCAAGGTAGGACCAGGTCAGTAAGGAGTGAGATATATGCGTATTAATGAGGTAATCAAGGTAGGACCAGGTGAGTAAGGAGTGAGATACATGCATATTAATGAGGTAATCAGGATAGGACCAAATCAGTAAGGAGTGAGATGCATGCATCTTAATGAGGAAATCAAGGTAGGACCAGGTCAGTAAGGAGTGAGATATATGCATATTAATGAGGTAATCAAGGTAGGACCAGGTGGGTAAGGAGTGAGATACTTGCATATTAATGAGGTGATCTAGTATATGTTGGACTGAGATAGTTACTGCTCTAGAAACCATATTTCTTAACCAAGTATGACAAACTTTGGGGTCATCTGCTTATATTGTTAGGATCTTAAATGAGTTCAATAATTGCAAGATCCCGGCGTATTAGTGAGTTTTTCTTGCATCTGATTGGCTGAGCTTTTTGCCAGTCTGGAGGCCATATTTTTTTATCCAGTTTGAATTGAATTTCTGGGCCTCCAGTTTGGATTGAACTTCTGGGCTTATATAATATCATGCATGATATCAATAATGAGTGAGATCCTGAAACATTAATAAGGTGATTTTGTATCCATTTCACTGAGAATGTTGCCATTGCAGAGACTGTATTTCTGAGCTGATGTATGATAAAATAGATTTAAGTCATGAAGATCTTACTTATGAGCATGATCAATGCATAGTGATGAGGTGATCGTGCATCTGATTGGCTGATCTTGTCAGTGTTTTAGTGATCAATGCATATTGATGAGGTGATCATGCATCTGATTGGCTGATCTTGTCAGTGTTCTAGTGATAAATGCATATTGATGAGGTGATCACACCTGATTAGCTGGCTGATCTTGCCAGTGTGTAAGTAACTGTTTCATATTAAGAGTTTTATTAAACTTAGTAAATAGCGTTATATCATGCAGATGTCCATTGTTTTATTACAAGTGAGATCGGTGCATATTAATGAAATTCAGTACAGTTATAAATAGTTCTTAATTCGTATGTTATATAATGACTTTGTTTTCTTTTAACACACCTTCTTGTCTCTAAAGGGAAGCAGGGGAAATAACCCATACTATTGACAGTTTTGAATAACAGGTTTGGGGCTACACAAAGTTCTTCCCCTTGCAAAAAAAAATGCAAAACCAGATTTTAAAGAAACATTTTTACAATACAAGATATATACATCTGATATAAAGAATGGATACAGATTAGCAAAATAATACCTTAAGGCTGTTTTTCTAATATAACATACTTGAACCCATGACAGAAATTTTAAGTAGGGGACAGTCATCCACAGATGCAGTTTAGAATTTTGTATCATTTTCAAATAAATATAAACTGTATGAGTAATCAGTGTACCATGGCATACATTTTCAAAAACTGCCATTCCTGGGAACCATCTGTGTTTAAAAGGAGTAACTGTTAGCGACTAAAATGAATCATTTGCCGTTTATAAGTGTTGAACAAAGGCATAAAACTAAAATGTAATATTCAGAATAGTTAAAATAATTGATAATAAGATTAGTTTGTAAAAGCAATGAATTATCACACTCTTAAGACACTTGGTTTGTAATAGCAATGAATTATCACAATCTTAAGACACCTGGTTTGTGAGAGCAATGAATTTTCACAATCTTAAGACACCTGGTTTGTGAGAAAAATGAATTGTCACAATTTTAAGACACCTGGTTTGTAAGAGCAATGAATTATCACAATCTTAAGACACCTGGTTTGCAAGAGCAATGCATTATCACACTCTTGAGACACTTGTTTGTGAGAGCAGTGAAGTATCACAATCTTAAGACACCTGGTTTGTGAGAGCAATGAATTTTCACAATCTTAAGACACCTGGTTTGTGAGAGCAATGAATTGTCACAATCTTAGACACCTGGTTTGTGAGAGCAATGAATTATCACACTCTTAAGACACCTGGTTTGTAAGAGCAGTGAAATTTCACACTCTTAAGACACCTGGTTTGTAAGAGCAATGAATTATAACAATCTTAAGACACCTGGTTTGCAAGAGCAATGAATTATCACAATCTTGAGACACTGGTTTGTAAGAGCAATGAATTATCACACTCTTAAGACACCTGGTTTGTGAGAGCAATGAATTATCACACTCTTAAGACACTTGGTTTGTGAGAGCAATTACGTATCACAATCTTAAGACACCTGGTTTGTAAGAGCAGTGAATTATCACACTATTAAAACACCTGGTTTGTAAGAGCAGTGAATTTTCACAATCTTAAGACACCTGGTTTGTGAGAGCAGTGCATTATCACAATCTTAAGACACCTGATTTGTGAGAGCAGTGAATTATCACAATCTTGAGACACCTGGTTCGTGAGAGCAATGAATTAGCACAATCTTAAGACACCTGGTTTGTGAGAGCAATGAATTATCACAATCTTGAGACACCTGGTTTGTGAGAGCAATGAATTTTCACCCTCTTAAGACACCTGGTTTGTAAGAACAACGAATTATCACAATCTTGAGACACCTGGTTTGTGAGAGCAATGAATTTTCACCCTCTTAAGACACCTGGTTTGTAAGAACAATGAATTATCACAATCTTAAGACACCTGGTTTGCAAGAGCAATGAATTATCACTATCTTAAGACACCATGTTTGTAAAAGCAGTGAATTATCACAATCTTGAGACACCTGGTTTACGAGAGCAATGAATTATCACAATCTTAAGACACCTGGTTTGCAAAGCAGTGAATTATCAGTATCTTAAGACACCTAGTTTGTAAAAGCAATGAATTTTCTCAATCTTAAGATACCTGGTTTGTGAGAGCAATGAATTGTCACGATCTTAAGAAACCTTGTTTGTACAAGCAATGAATTATCACAATCTTAAGACACTATTATAATGATATGTTTTTGTAGACAAAGAGAACTTAGCAAATATTTGATTTGATGCATTCATGTTAGAGCCAATGTACAAATTGGAGTCTAGCATAAACTATGTGCATTGTTGTCCTTAAGGATCAGAATTTCTTTACACTGTTGGTGGAGTGAGTTGCTGGGTTTTTTTTCAATAATGATCTTGCTCTAAGAAGAACACTTCCTCCTGAACAAGTCTCATTTGAAAAATTTATTTGCAGAGAAATGAGAAGTTATTCATAAAAACTTCACCACATTTGATGTTCTTATCTGGAAGCAAGTTTTATATGTTGAATAAAAGAGTATGACAATCGCTAATATTACTTTATTAAAGGACCTGAAATAGTGCTAGCACATGTATTGTACATTATTTGGTGGCATTTTCATAATTGATGCATTGTCTCAGAGATTATCTAAAGTTTGAATCTTGTACCTTTTAGCTTGTAATAAACAAAAGAAAAACTACCCCAATATACTTTTCTCATGAAATACTTCCAGATTTAATTACTAAGAGTAAAATCTCATGACTTTAAAACAAAAAAAGACTGAATTATAATTTTAGTTTGTGTTTAAAGTCCTGTGATGAGTTTTGAGCAAGAGACTATGCATGTTATATCCTTATCTTTGGAAAGAAATTTTATCAGACTGTAGTAAAAGCTGGTAAAACTGACATGATGTAAAATTTGTGAGATACTTACATAGTTGTGTTCTTATAATTCAACATAGTCCCAGTTTTTTAAATGGTTAAATATTAAGTAATGTCTGCCAGGTGAGTGATACCAAGCCCACTTGTGCAGACCTCATTAGCATGATGATACAAAACTACTTGAGACAGGCAAATTAAATTTCCGTCTGTATTGAGATGACCTGATTTTTACATGCATGCTGTGTTGGTAATGTTTAGATTTTAAACCCAGTTCTTTTAGAAGAAAAACTTGTAAGTATGTTATCCAGCCCACCAGACATGCTTGAATGCATATGTATTTTGTCATATATTTGTCCAAGCATGCATGAGTAGTGTTATATGACACCAGTACCATTCAGGATGGAAACTTTACCTTGGGATGTGATTGAAGGTGGTCTGTTTCATGCCAAAGAGATATAATTATGTCCATTGGGTCAAACCATAGAAACTATAACTTACACTTTCATTGGGTGTGAAAAGACAATATCAGGTATACATTTATATACATACATATGCCCTTGAGTCTTTTTTACCCCCAGGAACTTGGCCCCTGGGCCACAGCATGAACTTTGGAGATTTCCACCATGTAACTGCGTATACATTTATGGTATCAAACAACAAATTTATACATACAAGAAACTAACATGGACCCTGGGGTCCATCATTTATCTCCAGGAATCTTGGTTTATAGCTTGGAAATTATTGAGATCCCATTGTATAAATCATATATGCACTTAGTGGGCATCAATGGACAAATTTATACATGGAAATGACATTTCTACCCTCAGAGACTCACCCCTTGGGTCAATACCTGGAAATATTTTTAGATCCCATGCACCCCATAATAACCACATGCATATATGTACACATATTAGGCATATAAAGATGAAATTAAGGTATGCAACTAAACTTGGCCCTTGGAACTGTTCTCACCCACTGGGACTAGACTCTAGAGTCACAGGTTTGGGAGGAGAGTACAATGTGGGAAGTATGGGGAGATATGTTTTACAAAACACTGAAGTTTAACATTTTTTTTTAAATTTTGGGGGGAATTTGACTTTTTCAGTGCTAACTTCAGAGCACAACTATACCAAAACAATGGAATTGACATAAATGATCTGATTATTTGACCCAGATGATCTGATTATTTGACCAGATGATCTGATTATTTGACCCAGATGATCTGATTATTTGACCAGATGATCTGATTATTTGACCAGATGATCTGATTATTTGACCCAGATGATCTGATTATTTGACCTAGATGATCTGATTGTTTGACCAGATGATCTGATTATTTGACCTAGATGATCTGATTATTTGACCAGATGATCTGATTATTTGACCTAGGTGATCTGATTATTTGACCAGATGATCTGATTATTTGACCTAGATGATCTGATTATTTGAATGATTTGGGTATATTTAATACTTAGCATGATTACACAGATGACACTAAACCATGGAATGCATATTGACAAGAAAATAACCAGATTTTTTTCTGCCATTTAAATAATTTGCAAGCTTTGTTACATCCATAAGGTTTCTGAACTATGCCTTTTCTTCTTCAGCAGTAACACACATTGTACATTCATAGATTTATTTACATTTAATGATTTTTAGTTTCTCTTTGTTCAGTCTCATGTTTCCTTTTCAGTTTTTGGAGAGGACAAAGTTTACACATGCCCTGGGTCGTCCTGGTCAGGTGGAAGAGGTTGCTAGCATGATAGCTTTCCTGGCATCAGATGATGCGTCCTTCATCACTGGTGTACAGATTCCGATAGACGGGGGCAGGCATGCCATGTGCCCTAGATAATGGATGATTTCTATAATTGACTTCTCAGGACTTTACAGTGCAAACAGTATTTTTTGACTACTTATTGCAAGCCTCTACATCTTGAGCTGCAGTGACTGAGTAGTAAATTGCATGCCAGACTCACAACTGAAGAGTGCAGGTTCAATTCCTACCATTTGACCAGCCTGGATTAGCTACCATAATGTGTCCATGGGCAAGGCACTTTGCTCCAATTGTCTCTGCACTAAATAACATACTTGTGCTGTAAAGCTTCAAACCAAAGGCCTTTATATCTCAGAATTTAAATTATTAATTAAGTTTCAACAATTTCACAAGAGACACTCATATTGTATTCAAAATATTTCGATAAAACATATTTATACAGAAAAATAATTGATTACTGATGATTTTTGATCTGTGTGAATTAGATTCTGTTGATGAAAGATAAATGCATTTTATAGACATCTAAAAGACATTTTGTTGATGCATGTATTATTTTTGTTTTAGAAGCATGTAAACTTTATTTCTGTCAGAACATGGGAGCCAATAAACAAATTATCACATTTTCATAGTTTTTTTTAAAATTAATGTTCTCTAACTAGGTGCTTATCAAAATTTTAATTTAGAAATGAATGCACTGTCAGTTGAATAGTAGTCAAGACATGGGTATTCTTAAAGTCAAATAGCACTACATTTAAATTTCCTGTTTAATTCTCTTACATATATAAGTAAAAGATGTATTTACTCTATAGATGTAAGTCGTTTAATAAACTACTGTCAGTAAAAAAAATTTATTATAATGTAAATAAATGTTTATCAGTGACAAAAATTTCAACCATTATTTTTATTGGTTAAAGGTTGTTAATACTTAGTATAGTACAATATTTAATTTTATAGAAATGAAATGTGGAAATATTTGACTACTGAAACCCCAGTGACAATGCATTTATAAAAACATGGTTTCCAAAACTTCTTAATCAAAAAAGAAGAGAGAATAAGCAAGAACTTTGTTTGTAATGCTTATAGAGTCATGATAGCTTCACACTTAGCTCACATGGAGAACCTTCACCCCTAGGCACTTTATACACTGTATTGTCATAAGGCAGTTTAAAAGTAAAGGCACTCAGTGATTAATTTCCACTATTTTTCAAATTACTTAATTGACTGACAATAGTTTGGATGATTTTGTATTTTCTAGTCATTTGAGGATTACTGCATGAGGGTCCATTAGGCTAATTTATTTAGGTAAAGTGGAACAGACCAATTTGTTCGCAGCTAGGCAAGTCGGGGATGAATGTTAAACAAACAAATATTTGCACTGAGTTGCCCTGAATGAGAATGTTTAAGGTATCTCGGTTAAGATCAATGGCTACCTTGTGATCAGTGGCAACACTTCTTTCAAAGCCACCATGTCTATGAAAAATAACATGGATTGAACATTGCATTCTCCATTGACAACTCTATTTTCTTCAAATTAAAAAAAAATTGTGCTTACAAGTCATGTCCAACTGCAAACAAAATTGAATCTAATCTGCCATTGTATAATGTACAAGCAGATCGGGGTCTCAGTTTGTTTGTTTGGACCAGATTTATAAGTGAGTACATACTGTATATTATTCATTGGACCAGATTTATAAGTGAGTACATATTCATTGAACCAGATTTATAAGTGAGTACATACTGTGTATTATTCATTAGACCAGACTTATAAGTGAGTACATGCTGTATACATATTGTATATTATTCATTGGACCAGATTTATCAGTGAGTACATACTGTATATTATTCATTGGACCAGATTTATAAGTGAGTACATACTGTTATATATATGTAATTTAATTACTTGTGTGTTAGTTTCAAATTCTTTTTTATTTTATTTTTGTTTCATTACATTTTATTGTAATGATAATTTTCACGGGATTTGAAAAATTCAGTCTTCTGTTTTGACCTGATTAGAACGTAAAAGTGTTGCTTTATTGCTATTTTTAGCTCACTTTCGTTGAGAGGTTTGTAAACACTAATTGAAAATGATTGGTTATTACCAAGGTCATGTTTGGCCCACGTGTTAGCTATGTTATAAACAGCCTTTTTTATTATTCATTTCCAGCGTGAGAATCTGATTTTTAGATTGGGCTATTCTAGGCTACGTGCTAATTGGCATTTTTTTTACTGCGCTGTTGAAATTAGTGATTACATAGCCCCGTCACATGAGCCATCATGTGATCTAAAATCATGGGTTAAAACAGACATTTTCTAGTGGATTTAGTCCGCCGTAAAATATACCTTCAGGCTGAAAGGTATTCTTGTTGTTGCCATTTGAGTTGAATTTCGTATTTAAAATAATTTATTCACCCTGGAAAATATTCTTCTTTGACAAAATTCTTGGACAAAGACATTCACTACATTATTCGGAATTCAAAAGCCGGAATTATATTCTTGGTGACTCAACAAGGAACTGTTGACACATCAACACAAACTGGTTATAGAGAACATCATCGCCTTCCATATTGGAACTTCATCGAGATTCGAACTTGGATTCAATTAGAACTGTTTAGTGATAGGACTTACATATTTCAATTCTAGGATTAATTTTTGGATTATATTCACAAACCGTAAGTCCTATTTCATATTTTTACCTTGTTTTCCAGGGAAATAAATTATTTTGCTAAATTTACAAAGCTTGTTGACTTCACTCTTTTCTTTTGTTACTTTTGTACAAGCCTACATGTAACAAAAGAAAATTGGGGGCTCGTCCGGGATATATGAATTTTGGCTAAAATATTTCAGAAAATTGTTTTTTGAAATTTAAATTCCCCTAGTTTTAAATCCCAAGTACTGTACTATTTCATATTTTGTTTGAAATTTTTAGTGAAAACAACAGGCTTTTATTCAAAATGTCATCAAAATGTGAAGACTTTTCTTTCTAGTCCTACTCAGGAGCAGTTGGATAGTTTGAAAATAGATGAGTTGCTTGAACTTGCCAGAAAATATGATCTTTCTGAAGCAAAATCTTCCTTAATGAAACAAGAAATTAAAAACATTTTGATTCAGTATTTGGTAGAGAAGAATGTTTTTGATAAAAGTGTTTTGGCTTTGATCAGTAAGACTGTATCAGACTCTGACATAAAAGTAAAGGAATTAAAAATGAAATACAAGATGGAATTGGAGTTAAGAAAGCTCGAGCTTCAGAAAGAGGAGAGAGAAAAACAAATGCAGTTAGAAGAGAAGCAATTGCAATAGTAATTTGAGAAAGAGGAGAGAGAGAGACAGGAAAGAGATTAAGAAAAATATGTTATTTGAAAAAGAGGAGAGAGAGAGACAGGAAGGAGAATGATAAATGAAATTACAATTTGAGAAAGAGGAGAGAGAGATACAGGAGAGGGGAAAGATAAATGCAGTTACAATTTGAAGAGAGAGAGAGAGAGAGAGAGAGAGCAACAGATGCAAATACAAAAAGAGAAGGATGAAAGGGAATTTTAAATTAGAATGAAAGAAATAAAGCTGGCAAGAGAAAAGCACGATCCCACTTTACATACAAATTCAAGTTTTGACATTACAAAGAATATTAGGCTAGTGCCCCCTTTTAGCGAAAAGGAAGTAGATCAATATTTTCTTTATTTTGAAAAAGTTGCTGAAAATTTGAAATGGCCAAGGGAGTATTGGACTCAATTATTACAGTGTGTACTTTTTGGCAAAGCTTGAAAAATCTATGCATCCCTGTCAGTACAGCAAATTGCTGACTATGATTTGGTTAAGGACTGTATCTTGAAGGGTTATGCGTTAGTCCCTGAGGCTTATCAGCAAAAATTCAAGAATTCTAGAAAATCAACTGACCAGACTTATGTCGAATTTGCAAGAGAAAAAGAGCAGTTATTTAAGAGATGGTGCTTAGCCTAGAAACTTGAACGTGATTAAGATAGTCTCGAACAGCTTGTATTACCTGAAGAGTTCAAGAACTGTGTTCCTAATGACATTAAGACTCATCTTGAAGAGCATGAGGTCGAAACCTTGGAAAATGCTGCTCTTGCTGCTGACAAATATTCCTTAGCTCATAAAGTTTCTGTTGTTGGCAAATGTTTCACTCAGCAGTCTACTGGTAAAAAGGTATTTCAGCCTAATATGACTCCTTCTAAAACTCAATCTGGCACAACTTTTAAAAATCAAGCTTCTGATAAACTTGATTCAAAATCCTTGTCTCTTCCTACGTGTACCTATTACAAGAAGAAAGGACACATTATTTCTGATTGCTTCAAACTGAAATAAATTCATCAGAATCAAGATAGACCTATCCCAAACGCTCTTATTTGTAAGAGGTCAAGGTCACGGTCATGTATTGAAAGCAATACATTTGTTGGGTCTAATAAACCCCAGTCTGATTTTATTATGGAGAATTATGAACCATTCATGTTGAAGGGTTCTATATCACTCTTGGTTGATTTGGCCAATCCTATCCCTATTAAAATTTTAAGAGATACATGAGCATCTCAGAGTCATTTATTATCAGGTACTTTGCCTTTTTCTGAGAAGTCTTCTTCTAATGAGAGTGTTCTCATTAAGAGAGTAGAGTGCAGCTTTGTTAATGTTCCTCTCCTTTGTGTAAACCTCTTTACCCATTGAGAGCATTCATTTCTTACTAGGCAACAACCTAGCTGGAGACAAGGTTGTGGTTAATCCACTTACAACTGACAAGCCTTCTTTGGATCAGAAAGTTGATCCAATTGAAAAAAAATTCCCTGATTTATATCCAGCTTGTGCAGTTACTAGAGCTATAGCAAAGAAAGCTCTTGAGAATGATTTTGATAAGGAAAATATTCCTTTAGCTGACACATGTATTGGTCAGGCCTTTGATGCAGTCACTTTCACTCCTAATTTGGATCAATCAAAAGGTATTGATCACAGTGATCCTCTTTTAACTACTCATTCTCTTTTATCTAATCAGGGTGACAAGCGACAAACACTTGTCGTCGAACAGGAAAAAGATCCTGCGATCTCCAGTTTGTTTCAGAGGGCCATTAGTGAAACTGAAGCCAATGAAGTACCTGTCTTGTTATTTCATTAAAAATGGAATTCTTAGAGAAAATGGAGACATCACGAGGTACCAGCTGGTGATGAGTGGTCAGTGAACTATCAAATTGTAGTTCCAAAATCTTACAGACAGGAAACACTTAGTTTGGCCCATGAAACTCCTCTGGCTGGTCATTTAGGAATAAATAAAACTTGTCACAAGATCTTGACTCACTTTTATTGGCCAAAAATCAAAAGTGATGTTTGTAAATTTTGTAGATCTTGTCATACTTGTCATATGGTAGGAAACCCCAATCAGAAGATACCTAAGGCTAATCTGCAACCTATTCCTGCATTTGACGAACCATTTAGCGGAATTATGGTAGATTGTGTTGGTCCCTTACCTAAGACCAAGTCAGGCAACCAATATTTGTTGACTATTAAGTGTGCATCAACAAGATTCTCAGAGGCAATTCCTTTGAGAAATATTAAAACCAAAACTATAGTAGAAGCTTTGATAAAGATTTTTACTCAATTTGGCCTTCACAAATCTGTTCAGTCTGGTCAAAGGTCAAATTTTATGTCTGGAATTTTCCAGCTAGTAATGCTTGAATTTGGCACTCAGCAATTCAAGTCAAAAGTGAAATCATGGTTTCACAGAACTTTACTTGAGAGAAGTTTTGAGTCTTGTAATAGAGTTCATTCTCTCTTGCTCATTCTTCAAAATTTTCTTCAGATTAGATTTTATGGCCCTTATAAAGTTAAGAAGAAAATGAATGAGTTAATCTAAATAAAATAATGGAGTACTAGTATATTGAAAGAGACAGACAAGTAAATCATGCAATTAATTTAGTTGTACCTGTCCCACCAACTGAGGATTTAAGTGAAGAAATTCAATCGGACTCTACTGATCTTGGAGTGACAAATCTTCGGAATTCGGAAATTATGAAAAATCTGGACCAGAAACTTTTACATTTGCAACAACAAGAAAGAAATGAACTTAAACAGTTATTATTCGAATATGAGCACCTGTTTCCAGATGTTCCTACGACGACAAACAAAATTTTTCATGACGTTGAAGTTGTGAATTCTAAACCTGTGAAACAACACCCATACAGGATAAACCCTCTCAAACAGGAATACTTGAAAAAGGAAATTCAGTATTTGCTGGAGAATGATTTCATAGAGCCCAGTAAAAGTGACTGGAGTTCACCATGTATACTTGTTCCGAAACCAGATAAAACTTTCCATATGTGCACTGATTATAGGAAGGTGAACAGTGTGACAAAAACAGATTCATTTCCATTACCAAAAATCGATGACTGTATTGATAAAATCGGAAATGCCCAGTGTGTCACCAAACTTTACCTTCTGAAAGGATTTTGGCAAATTCCACTAACGGAAAGAGCAAAGGAAATTTCGGCATTTGTGACTCCAGATGGACTCTATCAATATAAAGTAATGCCATTCGGGATGAAGGGTTCGCCAAGTACTTTTCAACGCTTGATGAATATGATTACCTCTGGTCTAGATAATTGTGATGCTTGCATAGATGATGTCATCATCTACAAAGACACCTGGAAAGAACAGCTAGCAACAATTCAGAAATTCTTTGACAGACTCACTGATGCAAGTTTGACAATAAATTTATCTAACAGTGAGTTCTGCCGTGCTCGTGTAACTTTCCTAGGACATATTGTGGGACATGGACGAGTTAAACCTATAGATGCTAAGGTCAAGGCTATCTCTGATTTCCCTGTGCCTGTCAGTAAAAAGCAACTGATGCGATTTTTGGGTATGGCTGGATACTATCGGAATTTTTGTTCAAATTTTTCTAATATTGCTGAACCCCTAATAACTTGTTGAGTAAGAAAAACAAGTTTCTTTGGACTGGAAAATGTCAGGAGGTTTTTGATAGGTTAAAAGCCATACTTAAAAGTGCACCAGTTCTTACAGCTCCAAATTTCAATCAATCTTTTAAATTATCTGTTGATGCAAGTGATGTTGGGGTTGGAGCAATATTGATTCAAGAAGATAGAAATGGTGTTGATCACCCAGTGTGCTATTTCTCTAAGAAATTAAATAAGCGCCAAAGAAATTACTCAACAAT
This sequence comes from Megalonaias nervosa, assembly GCA_016617855.1. Classification (NCBI taxonomy): domain Eukaryota; kingdom Metazoa; phylum Mollusca; class Bivalvia; order Unionida; family Unionidae; genus Megalonaias; species Megalonaias nervosa. Next base: position 47,490 of record JAECUM010005606.1, read on the forward strand.
CGAGAAGGAATGTTTGGCTTTAATATTGGCATTACAGCATTTTGAAGTTTACATTAGTTCAGCCCCTTCTCCGGTTGTTGTTTACTGATCACAACCTCGTTACTTTCATCGACAAGATGAAAAATAAAAATCAAAGATTATTAAGGTGGAGATTGTTTTTACAAGAATATAATCTTGACATCAGGCACATCAAGGGAAAAGATAATTTAATTGCAGATGCACTTTCCCGTGTATAGAAATATTATTTCATGTACACTTTGTATAACTCATAAGAATTCTTCTTATGTAATTTTGTTTTACCATATGTATAATTAACATATGGTAAAAAGAAAGCTTTATTATATAAATAATTATTTTACACTATGGGGGGAAGTGTTACGTATATGTAATTTAATTACTTGTGTGCTAGTTTTAAATTCTTTTTTATTTTATTTTTGTTTCATTACATTTTATTGTAATGATAATTTTCACGGGATTTGGAAAATTAAGTCTTCTGTTTTGACCTGATTAGAACGTAAAAGTGTTGCTTTATTACTATTTTTAGCTCACCATGGTTGAGAGGTTTGTAAACACTAATTGAAAATGATTGTTTATTACCAAGGTCATGTTTGGCCCACGTGTTAGCTATGTTGTAAACAGCCTTTTTTATTATTCATTTCCAGCGTGAGAATCTGATTTTTAGATAGGGCTATTCTAGGCTACGTGCTAAATGGCATTTTTTTTTTTGTTTTACTGCGCTGTTCAAATTAGTGATCACGTAGCCCCGTCACGTGAGCCATCATGTGATCTAAAATCATGGGTTAAAACAGACATTTTCTAGTGGATTTAGTCAGCCGTAAAATATACCTTCAGGCTGAAAGGTATTCGTGTTGTTGCCATTTGAGTTGAATTTCGTATTTAAAATAATTTATTCACCCTGGAAAATATTCTTCTTTGACGAAATTCTTGGACAAAGACATTCACTACATTATTCGGAATTCAAAAGCCGGAATTATATTCTTGGTGACTCAACAAGGAACTGTCGACACATCAACACAAACTGGTTATAGAGGATGTCATCGCCTTCCATATTGGAACTTCATCGAGATTCGAACTTGGATTCAATTAGAACTGTTTGGTGATAGGACTTACATATTTCAATTCTAGGATAATTTTTGGATTATATTCACAAACCGTAAGTCCTATTTCATATTTTTACCTTGTTTTCCAGGGAAATAAATTATTTTGTTAAATTTACAAAGCTTGTTGACTTCACTCTTTTCATTTGTTACTTTTGTACGAGCCTACACGTAACAATACTGTATATTATTCATTGGACCAGATTTATAAGTGAGTACGTACTGTATATTGTTCACTGGACCAGACTTATAAGTGAGTACGTACTGTATATTATTCATTGGATCAGATTAATGAGTACAGACAGTAAATTATCCATTTGACTCGTGCTGTGTGATTACAGTATATAAAAAAGTACAGCAAAATCTATCTTGAGAGTCCTTTCTGAAAACAAAAGTTGGTTGCTTAGGGCTGGTGGTCTCGTGGTGGTGTGTGCCGAAGGGACATTTTTTAACGATGAAATTCAGATGGGTTAAAGAAAGAAATATATCCATAATTACTGTACATATATTTTGTTTTCTATTAATAGTTCTTGTTACAATGTTACATGCATCCACATAATTTTGTTTTGCATATGGTAAAACCTGAATTGTGTGGCATCGCTAGCTCGGTGGCAACCATTCTCTGGTCCTCATTATCTCGGAAAACTGTAGTGGTGATCTACCTCCTCAGATAGGGTGGCACCAAATCACCCATATGTTCCGATATGACAGTTTCTACCTGTGAACAACTCAACATTTTAAAATCAGACACATTCGTGTTAGTCTCAAATGTCATGGCAGACTATCCAGGAGGGGGCAGCTCATTCATACCGAATTGTCTTTCCATCCATCAGTCTCTCTTAGGATGATAGACCTTTTTTTGCGACAAGGTGGATTCACAAGTTGCCCACCTTCGTCTCTCCAGTTCCAGATCCAGACGTTTAGGTTGTTTTCACACTATCAATAAGTTGGGAAGGGTTCTGGGCCTTCGCCTACATTCCCAAGGTATTTCAGCTGCAAAATAATCCAGAAGATACGAGGTAAGAACTATGATAGCTCCTCTCAGATGGGACAAGTCCTGGGTCACAAATCTCCTCGATTTAGTGATAGATATACCCAGGAAGATTCCGGCATGGCAGAATCTTTTCAAGCAGCCACGGTCGCAAATCTCATCCCCTAGTCAGGACCGTCTTGTCCAGCATGCATGGTTCTTGCCTGGAAAGCTATGCGGAAGAAACAATTTAAGCCTTATATTTTGGATACATTGGCTTGTGTTCGGGGAATGGTGCCATTCAATACAACTGGACGGCGTTTTTGCTCTGGCCCTCTGAGGACAAAAAGCTGGTTCCAGTTACAGTGACCCCACTATAGCATGCTCCGTTATAACACGAATTCGGATATAACACGGTCGTGGTGTGGCTCCCGAAATTTCATATACATGTATTTTTCTCGTACACGAACAAAACATATTCTTTCTTAAAAGTACGAAAACCCCCCCCCAAAAAAAAGTGTATTATCATTTTAGGGAAGAGATCGCGTATGAATAATACAAGACGATCGTGGCGTGGTTCCTGAAATTTTATATGCATTTTTCTCATACACGAAAAAATAGTGTTTTCTTCTTAAAAGTACGAAAAATAACGTCTAAAAAGTTTATTCAGGAATCGCGCAGGGCTTCGCCAATGTCGCAAATTGCGATTTTTTTTCGTTATTGGCGGCAAAATATACCATCTGGCGATTTCTTTTTATTGGCGACGTTGATGGCTGTTTAAACTTGTATATACAACCATTGGTTTGGAGTGGAGAAATTCAGAGGCCCCATGAAAGGAAACCGCAAAGCTGATATAAAATGTACTGAAATTTATCTATTGTTACATAAATAAATTCTTTGTCCATATTGACAAACCATCTTAATAGTGCATTGCTATATCTTAATCCGCTTATGTTGACATCTAGCATGCGTACTGTATGTTTTGAGATAACCGCTTTTTTTTTTCTTCAAATTTACATTTCGGGTAGCGGAGATCAATCGGACGAGGCATTATCTCATAATCTATCTTTCGTCGGATTTTCGGCCGCTCGCTAGTAATTAATATATTTACATAGACTGACATTTGTATGTGGATGGTAAGAAAAATTCCTCTTCTTTTCACTCAGAATTAAATCCTTCAGAACATTCACATTTTCTGTAGTAATCCCTGTCATCAGACCAGAACACCTCGGTCTTTATCGTCAATTGACTCTTTCTTTAAATTTCTGATGCATGCGTGGAAGGCAGCATTCATTCCACTACCACAAATGTAAAAACCAAAAAGAAAAATAAACAACAAGCTCACATTTGTCTATTCAATAGGCAGAGAGAAACAGTAACTACAATTGACCATACGACGGCCAATTCATTTTTAAAAAAAATTTACCCAGATAAAGTAGTAGCTGAAATTTCAAAGAAAACATTACCTTTGAAGCACCGATTGTTATGAAAACGTACTAAGCAAATGGGAAAAAAATCAGTCTCAATCATGCAATACAATTTTTTGATGTTGCCGCCACAATAAGAAACGGGCATTTGTTTGGTTCTCCAAAGTTGTCCTTTAGCGGTGACTTCAATAATGCATGCACCCTTCATCAAAGAAAGCCGACTACAATCTTCAGTAAAAACAAAGAACCTTTCTTCAAAGGAAGTCAGTACCGAATTAAATAAAAGCAATGGAATCTGATGGATTGTTTCATTTTCCAACGTGACTGGAACATTTTTACCGTGTAGTGAAAGTTTCCTTTTTATAGGAAAAAAGTTCATGCTTATGAACTCTACCGACGGCGCTTAAAACGCGCTTAAAACGCAAACTTTTACCGACTTGGGACGTACTGAAAAGTAAATGTGCTTCATCATTCGTTACGTGTTTGTGATATTTCTTCCACTAAACTGTGACAAAATTATTATTTTAAATCTCTGTGTGTGCATAGTTTCGATGGAATTACTTGTATTGTGGATTCAATGTACGTGACGAGATTCGCGGGTGAGTACACGATGTTGATACTTTCTTCATTGCTATACATTAGACATGTACAATAAGAAACGGGCATTTGTTTGGTTCTCCAAAGCTGTCCTTTAGCGGTGACTTCAATAATGCATGCACCCTTCATCAAAGAAAGCCGACTACAATCTTCAGTAAAAACAAAGAACCTTTCTTCAAAGGAAGTCAGTACCGAATTAAATAAAAGCAATGGAATCTGATGGATTGTTTCATTTTCCAACGTGACTGGAACATTTTTACCGTGTAGTGAAAGTTTATAACACGGTTCCGTCTATAACACGGTCGGGTTCTATGGCTCCCAACTACCGTGTTATTGCGGAGTCACACTGTACTATCAAAGGCTGCCGCTTGATGATCTCTAACACATTCAGACATCTTGGCAGACATGATATCATCTGTGATAAAGAACACTAGCGTTTGTTAGCTAATTTTGATTGTTTTCCATCGACCAAACTCACCCACCCTCATTCCTAAATGGAATTTGTAATGGGTTCTTACATGGCTCAACTCAAATAAGTTCGAGGCTTTGACCAGCACTTCGCTTAAACTATCATACAAAACGGGAGCCCCGAGTGGCCGAGTGGTCTAAAGCGCTGTCCGTTACGGATTACTGCCATCTCACCTCTGTCTGCGTGGGTTCGAGTCTCGGATTCGGCCAGTGTAGATATGTGAGAAAGTTTGCCAGTAGCTTCTCGTGGGTCGGTGGTTCTTGCCGGGGTTTTCTCGGGTTCTTCCTCCACTATTAATACTGGCTGCTATATATAGCCTATCGTGTGCTGAAAAATGGCGTTAACCCTACAACAACAACAACAACAACATCATACAAAACGTGAGTAGTGAATGGGGGCACCCTAGTGACAATGGGACCTTAATGTTAAATTTGGTCGTTTGCACTCTGGCAACAAGGGGAATTTAACATGGGGAATTTAACATAGGGAATGTATAGTGGCAATTTATTGGGCCTTCCTAGCGACAAGGTAATTTAACAGGGGTGACGTCACGGTACTGGACACTGGCAACAATGTTGCAAGTGGCTGACCTGAATACGCGCTACTCTGGGGACAATAGAGACATAGACATAGAGACGTGGTTAGAGACAGGGTTAGAGACATAGACACATGACACAAGCAAAAATTTTATGAACATAAATCTATCACAAAAAAAACGACTAAAATTTTTTAGGCAAGAGAGAATATATATCTTTTCGAGGCAATGGAGTGGCCCTGAAAAGGGCCTTTAAACTTTCTCCTTTTTTTTTCTCTTTTTATTCTCCTCCTCTTTTGTCACCTTAGCATTCCATCTTCTCATTTCTTCTTTTTCCTCTTTCTTCTTTTCTTCTTTTTCCTGTTTGATCAGCTCTCTCACTCTGTCCTTTGCCTTCTTCAAATTATTAAGTTCTATCCTCACTCTGTGGGGACTATAACACCCTTACTCCACTTACATCAACAGTTCCTCTAGCATCCCCAGGTCATCTACTACCTGTTGCAACTTAATCATTTTGTCTACAATATTACTGGCCATCTTCGTTTATTCAATGTTGAACGGCGCGACTGTCGAATGCTATGCTTTATATGCCTCAAACGGACGTGAAGGAAAACATCCCCTCATACCAACTACCCATATCACGTACCAAACAATCCACAGTGATGAGAGTGCTAACCTAAAATAAACGTTTATACAAAACAACACATTAATACTAACAAAACCATTATACTTTCTATCAATAAATAGTTGGAGAAGGACATTTTTATGTACAAAACACACCATTACATACAATCACATCAGCAAAGGAGTTAGTGTTTATAGTCACACTACTTCACATTCACACAAAACAAATACTCATGAGTGTAGGGACAAGGGGTTTGTTAAGGGAAAAAGACACACACAAACAAACGTATGCGCACACACTCACACACAAACACAAACAAATAAAAATATATGCACGCACACAAAAATACATGTACATGCACGCACACAAACAAAAATACACACACACTATCTTACAAGCCAGGGAAACGAAGTGTTTATAGGCACACTTCTATTTTTTACCTACAAACACAAAGACATACAAACTTTTGGCAAATGAGTAATATATCTTTTCTAGATTGTTTGGGGTAGCCCTGAAAAGGGCTGTTTTGTTGGGGGTTATGGCAATCTCTTATCGTCTAAGATTGCGTCCCCGTCTGGCTGCAGGCTTTCCAAAAGGATAGGGTCTGCTTCTTCGGAAGGAGGAGAACTCTTTCGTGTCTACACGACAGTCTACAAAACCTCTGTCTAGCTCCTGCTGTTGTTGGTACTGTTGCTGTTCTCTCTGCTGTTTCTGAAGTCTGTACTTCTTAGTCCATTCCTCTTGATTTCGTCTTTAAACACCTCTTCTATCAGGTCTTGGGCCACTTTAAGCATCCTGACATTTTCAGTCTCCTCAGGCATGGGTATCGGGTTTTGCCTGACACGATGTAAATTCACGTGGGCTTCGTTCAGCTTTGCTAGTCTTGAAGGAATCTTCATAGGTTGACGAGTCAACAGTAGATGGTCAGACTGAACCGAATAAAGGATTTAAGTCGCCCATGCAAACTATGTGCTTTTGCGACTGGTTTATGCCTGAGTTATCAGGCTATTTAATTGTTCGTGACTGTGAGAATGTTGCCATCACAGTCCCGCGTTTATGTGCGATGTCGCACTTCTTATTTAGGTCCGGTCGAGGAGAAGAAGGAAGGGGACCCAGGGGAGACGCAAACGCCTCAGCCTCCGGTGTCGTGCATGCCCCAAAATGCCAGCCCGTACTTATAGTTCAAATTCAGTCAAGTTGTACTAATGGACATTAAAAGAACCCAGTAAATGTGAACCACCTGTGCAATTAATCTAATACAATTAGTGTTATAATTTCTTTTTTACTCTTGTTTGTAATAGTTTTTAATTTCGTGTAGCGTACTTGTAGTGTTTGAAATAGTACCAATCAGCTGTTGGATGTGAGCCATTCCACACATGTTAGAGTCGCGCTGTGTTTGTAAGTGGTCGTTAATTTTGTTGGTGGTGCCAATGGATCGAGTTTGGTTTAATTTGGATAGAGATATTATCGAAAGAGGTCTTCAATAGCCAAAGGGAAAACCTCATAATAATAAAATAAAATACCCGGAGGTGGGACCTTAGTGGAAAATCTTTTAACAACACAGGCTTGTTGCTATCAGGATTCCACCCAGGTGTTTGCTAGTATATTTTCCCCAGCACCTGTTTTGCGCCCCAGTGTCCGTTTTGTCCGTTGAGTTTGTGTGGAAAAAAAACCCACAAAAACAACAGAGATGAGGCCTTAGTGGAAAATCATTTAACAACAAGGCTTGTTGCTATCAGGATTCCACCCAGGTGTTTGCTAGTATGTATTCCTAGCACCTGTTTTTCGCCGCAGTGTCCGTTAGATTTGAGAGAAAAAAAAAAGAAAAAAAAAACGGAGGTGGGGCTTTAGTGGAAAATCTTTTAACAACACAGGCTTGTTGCTATCAGGATTCCACCCAGGTGTTTGCTAGTATGTTTTCCTAGCACCTGTTTTGCGCCGCAATGTCCGTTGGAAAAAAGGGGGGGGGCCTTAGTGGAAAATCTTTTAGCAACACAGGCTTGTTGCTATTAGGATTCCACCCAGGTGTTTGTTAGTATGTATTCCCTAGCACCTGTTTTGCGCCCCAGCTTCCCTTGGGAAAGGATTTTATTTTATTTTATTTTATTTGACCGCCGATAACTGGTGTTCTTTCTCTTGTTGGTCCTCTTTGTGGCTGTGGTATCATCACTCTGGGTATAGGATGATGTCCTTGTTCGTCTCTCAATGACCGTGGGCTCTTCGGTGTCTTGTGCCTTAGTCATTTTCCTTTGCTTTCTCCTTTCTCCTTCCTCGTCTCCTCCTCCTTTTTTCCCCCTTCCTGCCTTAGCCCTAAGTCTTTTCCATAATTTGTCTATTTCTCTCTCTCTCTCTCTCTCTCTCTCTCTCTCTCTCTCTCTCTCTCTCTCTCTCTCTCTCTCTTTTTATTATAGTAAAATAAAGAATAAAAAACGAACATTGTATTCTTTTGTCTATGGGGTTATTGGGTTATAGTTAATGGGTTAGGTTTACATGCAGTGGAGGTTGGGATTTAGGAAGGGAGGTGAGAGAGGAAGGAATGAGCGTAAGGAGATAGATTTCTGTTAGTGCTGGTTCGTTGTTTTTGTCTGTGATGGGTTTTTATGGACTTGCCGTTTTGTTAGCCGGAGCTTTAGTCCTGATTCTGTGTGTATATGTATTATGGTGGTACTTTGTGATGGGTTTTATGGACTTGTCGTTTGGCTAGCCGGAACTTTAGTCCTGGTTCTGTGTGTATTTATGTATTATGGTGGTATTTATATTTTTCCATGTTTATTAATTTCCTTAAGGTACAGTATTATGCTTTTGTAGGTGATTTCCAGGTTTATGTTTTTTGCCTTGTCCAATATTTCGGGATATGTTGTTGGCGATCCAATCCTCTTTTGGTATTCTCTGAAGTTATTTCTTTGTATGTGGTATCTGGTGCAAGTGTTGAATACGTGGTCTAGTGTTTCCGGTACGGGGCAGTGTGGGCAGTTGATGGTATGGTTTGGTTGTTCCTTGAGATATTTTCCATAACTGCTTCTTAGCAATGTTTTTCCTGTTCTTACTCTGTTGATGGTTTGTAGGTCGATGTTTTGCATTCCTTTGGGTGCCTTGATGTTTCGGGTGACCTCTTTTGGTAGTTGATATAGGTGTCTGCCTTTGTTGATGGTCTCCCAGTGATGCTGCCATTTTTGGTTTATTTAGTGTCGAACCTGACTATATAGCTCTTGTACGCTATAAGCAAGAGGTTGTATATCGTTGTTGAAAAGATTGTATTTTGCTGCGAGGTCCACTTTGTCATTTCCAGTCAGGTTGATGTGTGATTGTACCCATAGAAGTTCAATATTGTATTTGTTTTCTTCAAGTTCTCGTATCATTAGCATTGTTTCTTCCAGCATATTTCTTCTGCTTTTTGATGTGCCGGTTTCTAGGGATTTTAATACGCTTAGTGAGTCTGATATGATGACATGTTGATTGTGGGTTTGGGATTTTATCCTTTCAGTGACTCTTTAATAGCCCAGAATTCTGCCGTATAGATGGAACAGCCGTCCGGGAGTCTAGCGCCAATTTGGGTTTGTTGTTCTGGAATCACGATGGCCGCCGCTGTTCTGTTGAGTTCTTTGGATTTGGATCCGTCTGTATAGATTTTAGTATATCCAGTGTACTTCTCCTCTAAGATTTTGTGTATTTCTGTTAAAATTTTCCATGGATTTTGTTGCTTGGATCCAAAAGTCTGTGCTGTTAGGTTTACTTTGGGAGCGTTGTTCCTCCAGGGAGTGGGGTCGCAAATTTTGTATTGCTCCACTTGGATCTGTGGTAACTGTATTTCATCGCATAGTGTATGTACTCTCTTACCTGCTGGGTTTTGGTACCAGTTTTTTTTTTACTGAACAGTGTGTTGCATTTTTAAATTGTCATTTTAGTTGGATTGTTGTCTGAATGGATTGAGTTTCTGATGGTGTATCTCAAGATGTGTTCCTCCCGTTTTATGTTCAGTGGTAAATCTCCCGAGAGTACCTGTAGTTCGTCGTTTGAGATGTTTGGTAGTGCTCCTGTACATAGTCGGAGGACGTTATATTGTAGGGCGCTTAATTTTTGAAGTAGAGTATTGTTTGCAGATGCATATATTTGGCAGCCATAGTCCAGTTTGGCCCTGATTAGTGCTTTATATAGCATGAGCAGTGTGTGTTGGTCAGCTCCCCATGTAGTTCCCTTAAGGTGTTTTAAGAGGTTGATCTCTTGTTGGCAGTTTTTAATTAGTGTTGTTATGTGTGGTTTCCAGATGAGGTTTTCGTCGAGCAGCATTCTTAAGTAGTATGTCTGTTTGACGAATTGTATAGGTGTACCTTGTAGATAAAGTTTGGGGTATCTGGGTTTTTGTCTGTTGTGTGGGGAGAAAAAGCATTCCTACAGTTTTGGCACTTGAAATTTAAATCCCCAGTTGTCTGCCCATTCGGAGATTGCGTCTAGGTTTTGTTGTAGTTGATCGATGTATTTTTGGTTGTTGGGATTTCCTGATTTCCAGATTCCGCTATCGTCCTCAATATGGGATAGACTGATTGTGTTGTTAGTGTAATCGCCGAAGTTGTTGACCATGATGTTAAACAGTGTTGGACTTAACATGCTTCCTTGGGGTGTTCCGTTTTCCAGTGTGTAGGTCTTGGAGGTCGTGTCGCCTATTCTAGTTTTTATTTGTCTTCCTGTCAGGAAGTTTGATATCCATCGGTGCATCCGTCCCGTTATGCCGTATTGGTTGAGCTTGGAGATAAGTCCTTTGGTCCAAACTAAGTCGAAGGCTTTTTCGAGGTCGAGGAAGATTTCTATTAGGTGTCTGTCGCTTCTTCGTTTGACATTAAAGGCTAGTTTGATATCGGCTTCTAGTCTGATTAGTTGGTCGATGGTGGAGCGTCTGTTTCTAAACCCACTCTGGTTTTCAGAGAGTAATTGATTTTTATCCAGTTGGTGTTTTATCCGGTTGTTGATCATTGTTTCCATAATTTTGCATATGGTGCTGGTTAGAGAGATAGATCGGTATGATGTTACATTTTTAGGATCCTTCCCTCGTTTTGGTATGGCTATGACTATTGCTTCTTTCCATGCTGTGGGTATGTGATGGTCAGACTGACTGACTGACTGAGAAGGATTAAAGTCGCCTATGCTAAGAGCCTTTGCGACTCGTTAATGCTCAGTTGTTGAGCTTTTTAATTGGTCGGTGTTTCAGGAATGATGCCGCAAAAACACCGCTTTTATGTACGATAGTCGTACTTTTTAATTGTATGTCAGGAGGTGGAAAGGAGGAAGGGGACCCGGCGGGGGACGCCAACCGCTGATGCCGTGTACGCTCCAAAGGGCCCGGACCGACGTGATTCTATGTCAAATTCTGTCCAGTTGTGCTAGTGGACGTTCCCTATCCCCAATATTGTGTAGGCCACCTGTGCAATTGATCTACGTTTCTGAGTTGAAGATTGCCTATTTTATCCTTGTGTACTAAGCGTACTTTTAATGGCGAAATTACACCAATCAGCCGGGTGTCAGTAACCCTGTGTGTTTTTTTTTGGGGGGGGGTCACGCATTGTTAGTATTAGTTGTTTTTGATGGCAGAGGGACTAAAGGATCAGGGTAATTTGTACGATGGTGTTATCGAATGAGGCCTTCTATTGCCAATGGAAGTTCCTCCCTTGTATATTAAAGAAGGGGGTGAGAGTAGAGATAGGGTGGTAGGGGTGGTGGGAAGGGGATTCTTGGTGTAAAATCTGTGGGCAACACAGGCTTGTTGTTTCCAGGATTCCACAGACTGGAGACCGCCCAGTTTTATATGACTCAAGCGCGGACGGGATAGAAAACATCCCTATGGTTTTTGGGTAGGAACGCTATAGCTTATCTCATGGTGAGGGATCAAGAGAAGTCAAAGAGCATGTATAGTGATAAAAAACAATTTTAAAACAACCACCAACAATCCTTTTTTTCATAACATTTTTATTCAACCAACAATTAACCAACACATAATATAACATCAACACATTTTTTCAGACAACATATTTTTGACAAGGTTGACAACGTTGTGAAGTCAAGTTCAACTTCCACTGATGGAGGTCATTTGGCCATTGATGTACACTACGTTTCATAGCTAAAGACAAAAGATAGCCATAATGGTCACAAAACCATCTATCTACTTTCTCATCATTTCTTTAAGAGTCACGATCAAATTAAGTCACTAAATGTTCTAAGGGATATCCAAGACTGTGTTGATGAAGAAAATACACACAATATTGTCCACACACCACAGAATCTGTGTCTTGTAATTTCAAATTATTGAGGCGAGTCGCCTGGGCATTTCTTCTCATAAAGTCGATGATGTCTTCCAAAGGCGGTAATCCATACGAATCAAAATACTCCACACAGGCATCGTGGGGAAAGTAAACAGCTACCCATTGGATTCCTGGGAGATGACTGTTGTCTGTGTTGATGACATAAGCTTGATGGTCTTTAGGTTTGCGATGAGGATGTTCATCTTTAGTGCACACGACAGGATTCCAAGAAGCGGTGAACGAACTGTTTTCAAAAGGTAATAAAGTTCCCAGGTATCCATTTTGCTTTGGGGTCTTTTCTTGTTTCACAGGTAAGGATAAGTCATCAATTCAACCATGACTTTCTGCTTGAAAATCTCTGTCAAGTAATCGTCTCTTCGCTTCGTCTCCGTACTCTGGACCAAGAGAGATTCGATGTGATGGATCTCTGGAGCAGTCAATGGAGGGGAGGAATGATCACACAAGTCTTTATACCACTGATGCAACACTGCTTCTTCTGAGATGAGACCCCAAGCGTGATCCAGATATTCATCCAATTTTTTTTCTTCACTCATCATTAGACATTGATCGTGTTAAATTTGACTGGGATGATCGTTTTTACATCCATAGCAATGTTTCTTGGTCAACCCTATAAAGGTTTCCGCCAGGTGTTTGGCAAAACAGGAGTCTAAATGTTGTTCTTGTTCTGGCCATCTGGACATGACCATGTTCTCTTCGTCTTTGTCTTTTTCTGTTGGTTCAACGATATCCTCCCATTCCATTTCCAAAGATTCTCCAACACTCAAAGAGTCTTCCATAGCTTCTAATACTCTAGAACGACTTCTCTCAAACTGTTGATTTCTAGATTGTTGTCGAATTCGACATACAAGATAACATTCACCGTCTCGGTTAAAACTTCTGCAAACTGAAGTTCCACACGCAGTTGACCGGATTTTATACGGTGGAAATGTCCCTCGTCGCTGCCTTGGTCTGGAGTGAAATCAAAGGCCCACAAAGGGTAACCTCCTGCATAATCGTCGTACGAAATGCCGTGGCTGCTGTTGGTCTCTAACTGTCCCGTGGCTTCGTACAGGGACAAGTACGATCACAAGTAATTTTTCTGGGCAAAGTTAGGTTCGAAGGGTCTGGTACACAAGGTCTTGCCATCGTGACTGACTTCGATCTTGGACACTGTAGTGCTTAAAATCGAAAAGATGGACAGTGACAGCTCGTGGAGGGCTTCGTTGCTGACGATACCAACGATTAAACGTTTGGGTAACTGTCCTTGGAACAGATGATCTTCGAGTTTATATCGGAGTCCAGCGGCAACGGGGAAGGTTTTCACTTCGTCTCGTCGTATCGGATACTTGGCGATCGTTTTGCTCAAAATGTGGCTGATGTCGTTTCCCACTTTAGGTAACACTTCCACGCGTCGCACGTAGAGTCTGGCTTCTTAGATGATGATTTTGTACTCGATGACGTTGGCCATCAAATGGAAAACGGTACTGCTACGATTCAGTCTCAAGCGGTTATCCACTCCGTTCAGCACATACTTTTCTTGCAAGCACATGTCCAAATGCAAACGACCCATTAGTTCTAAGCTACGACGTTGCAGGATTTTCTTTCGATGGTCGTTAAATCCCACATTGTGAGGATCGTCAGCTGCTGTCACTTCTGTGTCGTTAAGCTTGTCTTCGCCTGGTGTGTAAGGTACGCTCGGTAAGGGTATGTATCCATTCTGCTGCTGACTAGTTTGTTATTCAAGTAAATCCACTTCGCTGAACAAGGAATGCATGAAATTGTTGACAGGAGCTACTCTATCATCGGCTCCCGGAGCGGTGTCGTCCGTTTTGATCACTTTGACTTTCAGGTACAAGTAACTTCAGATCGATGTAATCTTCGGGCTGTCCTTTGAGTTTAAATTCGATGAAGGCTGATGTCGTCAAAGAGGAGATGGGATGAAATTCTACCCATTGGGATTCTTGCATCGTCATCATAGTGGGTGGCATGGCAAACAGATCCAGTTCCGACCTGGAACATTCACAAAACCCTCGGTACATCATTTTTTCTCTCTGTTATTTAATAATCAAAAACGTCTAATTCTCGGACGGTTCTTCTTTCCTTGGTCTTTCTAGCTCTGGGTGTGTGAAGGCTTCTGGAGGGGTGACGTCGTCGTTTCCTTCTGCCTTGTCCTTGCTGTGGCGACAGGGAAATAGGAATGCCTGAACGGGGAGCGTCAAGGGCATTTATAGGAGTTTCTCGTCGGTCCAAAATGTCTTTGCCAGTTTGAAGCAAGACATTTTTGCCTGCTCTCAAAAAGGCTTCTTTGGGGTTTTGTTTGCCGATGATGACATTTTAGAGAAATTCTTTGCCTTGCGTCAAAGAGGCATCTTTCAAGGCGTGCAATCCTCGTGTCACCATCGGATTCAAAACGGGGGCCACCGAACGAAACGCCAATTTCAGTATATCTTCTAAACCATGTACTCGCTGTCGAGCGACCACTCGATACACAGGATACATTACTTACGAGTTGTTAGACAATCGTTTTCGAAAATGGAGTTTCACCGTAACTTTCTCCTCGGAGAATTGAATATTTTGTCCCAGATCTCCTTTTATAGCAGTGCTGACACTGTCGAAACACGACTTAATGACAGGCAAATAGTGAGGATGTACAAATTCGCGGTGAACGTGATAAGTGTTTCCACCTTCCTCGTCATTGGTCGTGGCAGAATCTGCTTTGAAAGGAATGACTCGCAGTAACAGTGCGGATATGTGTTCCACCACGTTGTACTCCACCACATCAGAGTACACAATGATCAAATTTAATCCTTGGTTCAGTTCTACAGGGAATCGAGAAAACTTCGCAAAAGTCAAGATGTTGGCAATGGGTGGCATGTTGTTACCCTTGATCATCTTGAGGTCTCCACCCAAAATGTCCAACAATTCAGGACAAAATGTAATGATCAATGTTTTGGCATCCGAAAATTACATCAGCAGGCGACGAGCCACTTTATGGTACTCGATGGTGACACTTCGTTTGGTTTTGTCCAAGTCTTTGCCAAATAGCGAATTGAATTTGGCAGCAATCGTGTCCACCAGATGTTGACAGCTAAATTAATAGCCTGCGGAAATTTTCATCAGATAGAAGTGAGGTGGAGTATCGGGGTACACTGGTCGTTTCATATAGGCATCTACAGTTTCGTTTTTATTCAAGTATTGTTAGACTTGGTCGTTCAGAACTTCGACCTCAAAAGTGCTTTGATTTTCAATGATATTTTTTATTTTTGTAGGGTGGCTCATTTCGACCAAAGCCACTTCCAATGGGCTTCGTGATCCAACTGGATGGCCGGAGGTAATTTGGCCGTGAAACAGCACAAAGTATTGTGGGGAAACACATCAACGGAACTGTCACTGGGTAAAGTTAAGTAAAATTGGTTATTCATAATTCCAGAGTTCTGCTGTCCGAGCGGTCACTCGAGGTCAGAGGAGTGTCTAAAAGAGGATTGTTGTTCTTGGGAGGGTGACTGTTGGGAGGGTGACTGACGTTGGTCGCAAGACTCCGGCTGTTACCTTTCGAGTATTTCAGGGAAGGATTGAGACAAGTTAACCGATGCAACTGCTCAGTAAAATGGTCCACAATTGTTTGTCTCCTTGTTGCAAACTCAAATTGGCAATGGCAGCACCGATGACACAATACACCACAAAGATTTGGCAGAAAAAGACGATTTGAGTTTTAGGCACACATTCTCCACACCACACCCACAAGGGTTGCTTTTGTAGATCTTGCAGAGAAGAACTCGGTGAAGGAGTGGTCACTGTCGTGGTTGAGATTGTGTTGAAAGGCATGATGGTCACTTCATTTTATAGTTGATGACTTGCGAAGCGTCGATCCAAGAGTCAAAACTCGACGGATATCCTTTCCAACGTACTTTTACTTCTTTGACACGACGTTTCCCACTTTACGGGTTCTTCGATCGAGAATGCTTTCGATATCGTACACTTCGTCTTCTTTTTTGGTCACGCGTTGCAACTCGGGCAAGTAAAACGTTCCTTTTAACACTTTCCCGTTCATGTCTTCCAATTTATAGACGGCAGGATGACGACCACGCACTCGTCCAGTGATCCAGTTGGGTAAGTAACCTTTGTCGAAAGTGTGCATGGTTTTGCCAATGCGCACCCAATCTCCCGCCGTCAACAATCCACTTTTCTTGAGGACAGCCACAGTCCGGGACGGACCAAACAGGTGCTCAAAGACGGTCACGTCGTTGTCGGGAGTCACATCTTGAGGGGCACGTCCGATGCTCCGACGGTAAGATTGGTTGTACGCTTTGATCAGGTGCGGTAAAACGTCGATGTACTTAATTGTGTTGATGCGTAAAATATTTCCACATGCGTTCTTTCAAGGTGCGTTGAAAACGTTCCACGATGATGGCTTTGGTTTCGGGATTCTCGCTGGTGAAACAATGAATGTCTCGTTTTTTTAATTCTATTTGGAAAGCTTGGTCCGGAATTCGGTGCCTTTCTCGGCTTGCCATCGAAGATGGTGACGACCATTTTGTTTCAATATTAGTTTTAGGTTCGCACTAACTCAGTGCTCGATTTGGAAATCAGTGGCACGACCCAGGCAAATTTGGAAAAGACGTCGATGACACAAAACAAGTATTTGTAGCCACAATTGTAGATGGCCAAATGAGAGATATCGGCTAAATCGGCTTGCCATTGATGATCGATCCACTCCACTCGGGTGCCATTTCAGGAAAATGTTCGTTTCAGTGGGTTTGTGCAAGGTGTACGTGGCTTGTTCTTGTAACCATCGTTGCACTTGAGGTAAACATACACTTTTCAGTCGGGATTTGGCACCACGGTACAATTTCTAAACTTCTCCGTAACCCGCAGGATGGGATGGATTGTAGTAAATGCTGGCTAACAAATTCGCCATCAAGACTATTTGTTTTTTTTTAATAAGTCACACACTCTTCACGGATGCTACTCTTTTCTTCGTGTGGTATTTTTATGGATTGTAATGCTTTGCGTGTCTGACGAGCAATAGGTGTCGAGGAGGATGTCTGAACAGGGTTAATCAGTTATTGTTTAACTTCTGTCTTCGCCTTGTTGGTGGTGTTAACTTGCGTACTTTTTCTGGTGGAGTTTGAAACTCTTTTTCTCCTTTTTCTGTCTTGGTCACTGGGGTTGTTGTTGTTGTTGGTGGTGGTGGTGGTGATAGACGTTTCATCAGGGACTTAAAATCTTTCAGAGTCGGATGAGCTATTTCGCCTAAAGCTTTTTGGTGAAAGAGTCGAAGTCGTTGCAACACTTGACCATACCGTTGTGATGTTTCCGTTTCTGACAAATCGCTGCGATCCATCAACGATTGCAGTTCGTGTTGTAACTGGGACATCTCGGTCAAATGAGGATTGGGAAGTAAATGCGGGGTCCGTTGTTCTTGCCAACGATGGAATTCCATCCATCGTTTGTAAGGCACTAAAGTCAGTTTTCGTCCTTCCATCAGATTTCAAAGGTCACGTCTGAGATCTTTTCACCCCAGTGACCCCTTTTATCTCCTTGATCCTTTTTATCTTTGAGCCATTTGTGAAGCAGTAGCTCCCACGAGTCCTGTAATCAGAGGTGCCAATGTGGCTTTTAGTTTGGGTGCTAAGAACAGGTCACAAATCCCCCGCATTGTACCAACATCTTTTTCTTTGACGGATGGGTATTTTCTTTTGGACAATTTGGCGAAGAACGTGTCGATACTTGCCTAAGCGTTCTTTCTGATGTTGAGACAAAGGTATCGTTCCTTTCAGGACATTCAGACAACATTCACACACGGTATCGATGACGTCTTTGGAGGCTGTTTGAATGATTTCTTTTCCAGTGGGTGGAGGGGCTTTGGACAGGACGGACAAGACGTCCCAATGTTTGGCTAAACGAGGAGGCAGTCCTTTCCTTTTCTTTCCTTTGGGGGTAGAAGAGGTATGGCTTCTGGGGGGTGACATCAGTGTTTGTTCCGGGGCACACACAAAAAATACACTGACGTCGATGACTTGGCACACGCCCTTTTATCTTATTTTTTTTTTTTTTTTTTGGAGTAGGTCGAAGGGTTTGTAACCATTCTTTTTGACGAACACTTTGACTATCGCTTCGTCAAAAATGTGACGACATTTTTTTCTATATCGCCAAAGAATCCTTTGGCTGCTCATCTTTTTCTTTGGACGACTGTGTCTTTTCATAGGTAGACGTCGATGCTTGGCAAAGCGATTTTTTCGGATGCCGGGTCAAACGACGAGACTTTCCGTTTCTTTTTCCTTTTCCTTTTCGGACAGGAGAACGACGACGGTGGTGGTGTGCACTTCTTTTAGACAAAATCTTTTGGCGTTCAGGAGCACAAAAACACAGATATCCATCGTTTTCCCGAGGGTTTTCTTTATAGTGGAATGCGTCGCCACTGATTGTCTCAACTTGATGACAGACATCACGCGTAGTGGAGAGGCTTGCAACGGACTAAATCGGGACCGTTCTTGCTTGGATAAATCCAGTAAACACTGTAACATGCTCGATCTCTCTATGACATTGATTTTGGGGGAGGGTACTTTGTTAGCAGCTGCCTCAGCAGCTAAAGAGGTGGAGGGTGTCACCGCTGGAGGAGACGTTCTTGGAGACACGGGTTTCCATTTTTTCATGAAATGGGGAAGAACGGGTGTCACATTGGGTTTGGTTAGCATCAATAGCAACGGGGAAGTGGAAGAACCTGAGGCTTCTGGAGACGCGGTCATCGTCGCTACAGGTCGTGGTTTGGAGATGCAAGGTTGCTCCCTGGCCGATGTGCCTCTCTTAAGTGAAGAAGCTGTCTTCTTGCGTCTTTTCGAAGGACATTTCTTTTTCTGGGGCTGCGACCTGGTCTTGACACCACTGCTCTTTTTCTTCTGGGTACGTTTGGGTCGGGGAGTGGCTTTTCTCTTGGGGATGACTTTGGCGGCATTGGGATCCCATTTTAAGAGGGAGCGAATGATGACACCTCCTAGAGAACCGCTACCTCCAGGTTTCAAAATGATTTGCTTTTTGGTTTGAGTGTCAATGTAGGGATCTGCCAGTTCCGTCAAGGCTACTTTGTTGCTGTCAAAAAAGCATTTGGTTTGATGTGGAGTGTGAATGATGCCTTGCAGTAATTTGACGTGCTGTCACCGTAAACCATCGTAAGACTTCTCTGAGACTGGCTTCTAAGACACGATCACGTATTTGTGGATTTGTTTCGCGACTGATGCCGTACAAGGAACAAATCAGTTTGACGGGAAGATGAGACTGAAGGGACATCATGTTGACGATATGTGAGGCAGACCAAAAGTGTCCGAGGTTTCTTTTATAGATTTTTAAGTTGACGGGGACGTGTACACGACAGGCCCTCTCTATTGGCACCAGTGGTGAAACAGATGGGTACGAAATCTCAAATAATCGGGGATAGTGGGTTTTAAATCCACGAGTAAATAGGCGTGTGGGGTTTGAGTGGCATCGTCGTACGCATGCGTCAGCCAAGGAGTTCCTAACTGTTTCGCTAATACTTGCACTTGAGATTTATCTCTAGGGCTTTTAAACAAGACCACGCAATGAGCATTGAGACTGATGGTGCGATGGGCTTTACTTTGTTGAAACAACTTTTGGGTGATGTAAATGACACTGCCATTACGATGATGCCCTTTACGCGTAAACCAGAGTTTAATTTCTTCTTCGTCTTCTCCTAATATGTCGTCGAAGATGACCAGATGAGTTTGACTGGTTTCAGACACGATCCCGTCGTCATGGTCAGGAATGCCTTCCACAAAGACGATGGAATCGCCTTGACTTTCTCGCAGGAGGCTGTAAGCCGATTGCCACTGTTTGTAACCCTACACGATACTTTCAGGTGGACGATCGGTCAAATGATGTTTATGTTCGATCAAACGTTTGCCTGAACCGCTCGGTCCAGCAATTAACATGTTCAAGGGATGGCGAAGATACAAGCCCTCCCAACTAGGACGATCTAAGTTTTCGTCGATGACTTTGAAAGTTGAAGAAGAGGGAGCAGGGACAGCAGAGGTAGCCATAGTGAAGGGAATGTCACTTTTGAAACGAAGACAGACAAGACGAGAGTTTTGATGCTTTACTCAAAACACGTTTACTTCAAAACATTTTTGAAACTGAACACGAAAGACAAAAATACATAAAAGCCAAATGGTTAAGTACATCGAGAAAATACACATCAAAACGATCAAAGTGGAATATAAACAAGTCACTGTACAACATTTTTGGTGACGAAGGTGTGGTGTCCTAGGGACAGTTTGTAATGTTCTTAGAGGCCCTACACTTGGCACAGTCACACAGGTGTCCTCCCGGAATGGCCTTTCGGGGATGTCCGTGTCAATGATGGTCCTGTCCTGAATGGAGTGGTTATCCTCGGTGTCAGGTTTTTTTTTTTTCTGACACTGTTGCTAACACAGGTTTAAAAGTTACTTTTTTCACTGAACGTTTGAATTTATGATCACAAATCTTGGGCATAGTTTGCCGCTTCTTTTGTCCAAGCCTCGAAATCGAAACTTTTCCAGTCACGTAGATCTGGCCAGTGAGGGTGTAAGTCACAAGCTACACACACATCTTCGTAAACATCTTCAGTGACTAAAACTTGACGAATCTTTTTTCCCGTAGAGGTCGAGAAGTATCGAGATGAAAGCGCAAGGCTTTTAACAGAATGAGTCTCTCGTCTACATTTAAAGGTACCACCCTCATGTTTTTGGTGGTACTGTGAGGTACAGATCGTAAAGAGCCCACAAGGAATCGGCTGGTAAACGAAATCACAGAAAGGAAATCACTAAGACACACACCACACGACGACCCAAATTTATTGGATACATTTCTCGTAAAAAGTGTTGGTAACCCTTCACAGTCTGAATACTGTCATTGATTTCCTTCCACGGCAATTGTTGTATCAACCAATGATAAAGGTCGTGGTATGGTAGCAAGTTTTTATACCCTCTTTTTGTCGGAGATAATAAATGTACTTTTTGCACAGAAGCGGCTTTATTTCAGTACCGTACCAAAATTGTTTAGTCTCTAACTCACACACCACACGTCGCACACAAGTTTCCTCTTGAACCAAGATTTGTTCGTGTAAAAGATTTTGGTAATCCACTAACTCTTCCTCTGGAATTCGTTGTAGTATGGCTAGCTTGTAAAAAGTAGGATGAGTAGCAACCAAAGTCTTCTGGTCCTCGGTCAGTTGAACAATGTCTAACAGTTGGAACGCATTCAAATGAATCAGTCTTCTTATAGCATTCAGGTACCAGTGGTTCCAACATTGGTGACGTAACGGATGCAACTGTTCTTTGCGTTTGACTTGTATTTTGACAAACTCTCGGCAAACGCGTTCTTTCAACTCCACACGCAAAGCACAAATGTTCTCTTGTAAAGTATTCATCAAGAGATTAATAAGGTCGTCCCACTAATGGTAGGTAATGCCAGTGTGGTGACCATCGAGCCTGTTCCAGGTAAGCGGAATCTTTCTGTTCTAACTTCTGAAGTGATATACCGCAACTGAAACACTTGACTTTATCACCTTCGCCCAAGTAGATAAATCCAGTTCTGGCTAAGTCTTCGCGGGTAGGTCCTCCCAGATATTTAGGACACTTTTCCTTGGCAGATTTGGAATCGACTTTCAAAGTAGCACTATTCAGACAATCGGACAGGGAACGAATATTCTTCTTTCACAGGTTCATTTCAATGAGGCTACTGTGAAACCCGCAGTCAGGCATGGATGACATCTGTAGGGTGGTAGCTGCATGGTTTCACGTGGAGGCTGACATGGACCATGTAAACCAGTAAAGAGTCCACGATAACGAGTGGCATCGCTTTCGCATCCGTCAGGTTTGACACGCACAGCATCACTTTCCATGGTAGGTATTGTAGTAGTAGTAGTCATAGCAAAGTTCACGTGATGTGGTACTGAATCGCTGAGGTCACAGTGTACGACATCCCTGCAATCGCAAGGCACAGCATCGCACTCCACTTGAGAATCACCGAACTTGAATGGTGTCTGTTCTTTAGGATTCAGCTTTCTCGCTTGGCAATGGTAGTCACAATGAACTATCGGTCTTGGACGTTTTCCCTTTTTATATGCTGACCAATATAGACGTGTCCGTACGGTAAAGTGAAGTGGTTGGGAAGCCGCACTCGCTTCTGGTACACGATTTGATACAGTTTTTCCAAAGGCCGACTGACGATTTGTTGTGTGGCTAAACGTACAATCTTGTGAGGCTGGTAGGTGGTCACATTGAAATCTTGATCCTCTCCAGGCTGCAAGGCCTCATTACCCCAAAGTCACCACTCGACTGGTGCGATAACTGAGAGTCAGTCCTTTGACTTTACACGCTGTGTGCATTTCTCCTTGGGGGTCCCGGTATTCGTAGCATAACTTTTGGGACCGCCACTCGCAAAACTTAGAATCTTGTCGTCGGGGTGCTCCTCCGTCCAGGCTCCTAAACGGTCTCCTTCGCGTGCGCGTACGTGTGTGGGTATTTTTGTTTGTGTTTGTGTGCGTACGTGTGTGTATTTTTGTTTGTGCGCGTGCGCGTACGTGTATGTATTTTTGTTTATTTTTAGTTTGTGTTTGTGTGCGTGCGCGTACGTTTGTTTGAGTGTGTGTGTCTTTTTCCTTTAACAAACCCCTTGTCCCTACACTCATGGGTGTTTGTTTTGTGTGAATGTGAAGTAGTGTGACTATAAACACTAACTCCTTTGCTGATGTGATTGTATGTAATGGTGTTTTGTAGATAAAAAATGTCCTTCTCCAACTATTTATTGATAGAAAGTGTAACGGTTTTGTTAGTGTTAGTTTGTTGTTTTGTATAAAAATTTATTTTAGGTTAGCACTCTCATCACTGTGGATTGTTTTGGAATGTGATACGGGTAGCTGGTGTGAGGGGATGTTTTCCTTCAAGTCCGTTTGAGGTATATAAAAGCATAGCGTTCGTCAATCGCGCCATTTAACATTGAATAAACGAAGATGGCCAGTAGACAAAATGATGAAGTTGCAACAGGTAGTAGATGACCTTGAGATGCTAGAAGAACTGTTGATGAAAGTGGAGTAAGGGTATTATAGCCACCATAGAGTGAAGATGGAACTTAATAATTTGAAGAAGGCAAAGGACAGACTGAGAGAGCTGATCAAACAGGAAAAAGAAGGAAAGGATGAGAAAGAGGAAAAAGAAGAAATGAGAAGATGGAATGCTAAGGTGATAAAAGAGGAGGAGAATGAAAAGAGAAAAAAAGAGGAATTAGAAGAGAAGGATAAAGAGGAGGATGAAAAGGAGAATAAAAGAAGAAGAATGTAGTGGAGAAAATAAGATGTTGATGGAGGAGAAGAAGAGGGGAGACAAAATAGAAGAAATTTAAAAAGCCCTTTTCAGGGCCACTCCATTGCCTCGAAAAGATATCTATTCTCTACTGCTTAAAAAATTTTAGTCGATTTTTTTGTCCGATATATTTATCTTCATAAATCTATGTTTGTGTCATATGTCTATGTCTCTGTCTATGTCTCTAACCACGTCTCTATGTCTATGTCTCTATTGTCCCTAGAGTAGCGCGTATTCAGGTCAGACACTTGTCACACTGTTCCTCCCGACTGAGGTTAACCACTTGCAACATTGTTGCCAGTGTCCAGTACCGTGATGTCACCCCTGTTCAATTCCCTTGTCGCTAGACAGGCCCAATAAATTTCCACTATACATTCCCTATGTTAAATTCCCCATGTTAAATTCCCCTTGTCGCCAGCGTGCAAACGACCAAATTTAACATTAAGGTCCCATTGTCGCTAGGGTTCACCCATTTACTACTAACGTGTTTCCTGTCAGCCTTAGCCTCAACATGTATGGTGAACAAAATACATACCCTTTCAGTTGACTCAAACTGTTCTAGGTTCAGATCAGATGGCTCAGTGGTCGTCTTGACGCAACCAAGCTTTGTAGCCAATAATAGGTTACCGTCAGTTGGCAATCAAAGAGTTGTCCTATGGTTGCTCTCCTCCATAGACAAGTCGAGATCTGCGGCCATACAGGACCCTGTTCGCGCTCTCAAGCACTGCTTAAAATGCACGGTGCCAAGTCGTAGCATGCGCAAACAACTCATTCTTCCGGTGAAAGCTGGAAAGCAAAATATCACTCCTCAAGCCCTATCTTCGTGGCTGATGTGGATTATACGTTCGGCGTACTCTGAAATAACACAAGATAAGAGTCTCGTGGTGAAGAATTTAGCTCATGAGATTAGAGCAGTCTCTACGAGCTTCAGTTTACTAAACACGTATATCTAAAAATATCCAGAGAATTCGCTATATTAAGATATGATGAATGGTCCGTTTTACGAAACCAATCCATGCTATCATAAAGTCTCGTGAACGCTGTACGTCATGACGTCTGCTCCTAGAAATTGTGTAATTACTCTTATTGAGAAATTTCTTCTCAACAGCAATTCCCCATAATCAACAATCACTAAAGTCTTACACAGCTTAATAGCACATACCCTGGGTCAGTAGTTTCCAACCTGTGGGCCGCGGACCCGGGTGATGGGGGTCTATACTGTTTTATTTAACGGAACCTGAAAGTACAGCTATCTATTAGCAAGTGGGGGTCCGAGAAAATTTTTAAAGTTAAGAAGAATCCTCATACTCGAACAGATTGGGAACCACTGCTGGCCTTGGTTTATTACACATGATTTTATCTGAAGAAATCTTGTCATTCATAATCCTTTCTAAAAGCGATTTGCGTGAAGCAAGTACACCCCCTTTTAGTAAAGAACAAATAAGAATTTATAAGAGAATTACCAGGTACCTGGACTCGCACGCATATAGAATGTAAGTCCCAGCCACTGACAGATACAACCAAATATTTTCCGGTTATCTGTGCTTGAATTTTCGAGAATTTCGGCCGTAATGATGTGTTCATTTCTCAACTATGAAAATATGCGAACACCAAAAGTATTCAAGAAAGACAATGTCTACAAATCCAAACGAAAACAAATTTTTTTTGAGTATTCTAATTTTTACAGGTTTTACCGTAGTTATTACATTTTACTGTTCTGTTTATTTTCTGAATAAAACTTGGGAATTTAACAAAAGTTTGAAATTCCTCAATTGTATTATAGGGAAATAAAAACTCCTTATGTACATTTTATTAGTTCATATGTTGAGATGTTTCCATTTTCTTCCCCAATGTATACCTTTGACAAACATCCTCATGTTATATAAGGTATCATATGCATATTCATTAAAAAAACAACTCCATTTTGGGAGAAATCTTTAATCTTTGAAACTTTTTTTTCAACACTGTGAACATTTCATACATCATAGAGAGAAAGCAATGGGGGCATGCTAATTTGCATATGTACGTCCAAGTTTCTATCTATTGTAAGTTAATAGCTTCCGAACCTGAGAGCGGGAGGTGCGGGGGGGGGGGTGCTTCACGTGAACGTAAAAAATAAAATTATATTATAACACGCAACGGGTCTCATGACTGAGCGATCAACCAACACCTGCGTTAGTCCGTCTTAAAGTCAATATTTCACATATTTTCAACGTCCTCGAGATGCCAGTCGTTGTCAACTGAAATGTGATTAAAGGTTCAAATACCATAAGCAAGTTTCTTTTTTCTAATCAACTAACAACTACACACTCACGATACCCAAATTTCACACTTGCATATTTTTTCTTGGTTCACATTTGTATGACCTAGCAATAAGTATTTCCGTGCAGTAGATTGGTACTTTACGCCATGCATCACAAAACACGACTCAAATAATCTCAAATTGCTGAACACGTATATGTTAGAATATACCAAGAATTCTTTATGTTAAGAAATTAAGGAGGGTCCATTTTATAAAACTAACCCATATATCATAAAGTCTGTGATATGAGGGTCCATTGCATAACACTAATCCATGATATCATAAAGTCTGTGATATGAGGGTCCATTGCATAACACTAATCCATGATATCATAAAGTCTGTGAAATGAGGGTTCACGTTATAAAACTAATCCATGATATTATAAAGTCTGTGATATGAGGATCCATTTTATAAAATTAATCCACGATATCATAAAGTCTGTGATATTAGGGTCCATTTTCTAAAACTAACCCATGATATCGTAAAGTCAGTGATATGAGGGTCCATTGCATAAATCTAATACATGATATATATATATATATATATATATATATATATATATATATATATATATATATATATATATATATATATATATATATATATATATGAATTATCTACACCATTTACTTTGTTATGAATTATCTCCCTCAGTTACTTTGTGTGTGAGATTGCTAAAATTACTTAACAATCAAGTTTATTGTAGTGTACATCATCAATAAATATGGATGACAGGATTGGATATTAAAATTCCTTGAGCAAATGCTAATGAAGGTATGGTCAGTATTTAGTTAATTTTCATTCACCTTTCAGCATTATAATGCAAAATCGTTCCGAATAAGCAAAATTAATTTTCTTTTCTTTTTTTACTATATATAGATTAAGGCAGTAAATATGTACTCTTCTGAATAAATTCTGAATAAAGGCCACCATTCTTCTCGAAATGTATATTTAAACATCGCTTCTTCATCAGTTCTTATATATATGGAATCAAGTCCAAACATTTTGGTAGTGAATGTCGTAGGCACGATAGTCCTTTCTTTGACCTTTGTTATTCAACTTCGTTGGGCTAACGACACTAAAACAAAAAAAAAATGTTTATTTTACCGGTTTAAAAACTCTTGTACAATTTTTCCTTCGTTCTTTCTTCTATTTTTTATCTTTTGTTTGTAGATTTTCCCCTTTCATTCAAGCATGTAGGAGTCAAGAATTTCTCTTGCCTTTTGTGTTTAGTGTTTTGTGGTTCTAAGTTGTTTCACTCACCTTGACGAAGAGCTTCTTTAGCTAGAAATGTTTTGAAACATCAATTGTTTATTGATATTTTCTGAAACATATCAACATTCCCAATACTTTAAAGAGATGTGGAAGCGAAACAGTGCGTAGGCTTAGATCCTAACTCGCCAATTCGGAAACTGATTGATAGATCGTTAGTTCCTGGATGTGCTAAAAATACTTATTCAATTATTGTACGAGGACAAAATTGCTCAGGCAAGACTTGGCTTTCGTTAAAATGTACTAGAGTACATACCAATATGTTGATGCAACTACACGGGCGTTTTGATCTTATATTGCTTGGGAGAAAAAAGAGCAAAAGAAACGAAACAAGGAATTTCAACCGTAATCTTCACGCTGCTGTTGAATGTGGACCAAAAAAAAAAAAAAAATAATCGCTTCACTTAGGATAAAAAGAACATCTCTGATATAAATTAGCATATTGCCAATGTTTCATGTCATAAAATGGGAAGCCATAATGCACGTACATCAGACTGACACTACGCAGGCATAAACATTTCGCAATCATCTTATTTTGTACGGAAGGAAATGCAATAAAATCAAGTAGGCAAATTTTTGCGACACTTATAAACGTAGACTATAAATTGATTGCTGGACGTCGAACTAGTATAAGAATGTATCTGGTACATCTTAATTATAATTGGTGTTTGATAAATAGAATGCAGGCGCATAAGAATAACATTTAGCATCTATGCATGTCGCTGGTTCCACTAACAACCAGCAGTAAACCCAACCTACTCTAAACACACGCCCGCAGAATAAGGTATCAGACTGATTTGTGCAAGGTGTCAGACTGATATGATACAAGGTGTCAGACTGATTTGATGCAAGATGTCAGACTGATTTGATGCAATGTGTCAGACCGATTTGTGCAAGGTGTCAGAATGATTTAATGCAATGTGTCAGACTGGTTTGATGCAATGTGTCAGACTGATTTGTGCAAGGTGTCAGATTGATTTGATGCGTGACGCATAATGCATTTTGCTAGCAGCTGTCAGTATCTATCTTCGCTTTCACAGAGGCTGTGCCAGGCTATTCTAATGTGTGTGTGTGTGTGTGTGTGTGTGTGTGTGTGAGAGAGAGAGAGAGAGAGAGAGAGAGAGAGAGAGATCACACCAATCGCTTTGCATACAGATTTAGAGTTTTTTAGGACTCAGAAGTTATCGTTTCCAAGAAATACAAAACTTTTTCGTTTAGTGAAGGCCGAAATCACGACAAGATGACAATTTATGTGTACTTCTGTAATAAGATCTCACCAAACTGATTTGGATTATTTGTTGTTTTGGGGGGTTTTTTGTTGCTTTTTTTTAAAAAAAGTATTTATATCTACTGCTATTAGAGAATACGTCTCGTCCTTTCTCTCTTGGCATGAATAAATTACCATCTAATAATTGCATTTATTTTTAAGTTTTGTTACTTTGGGGTGTGTGTGTCTTGATCATATCACACTTCGTAAAACAATCCAGTTTAACTGCGGTAATGCCATTTTCTGAAATGTTAACATAATGGACCTAAACCAAAAACTCTATCATATTTCACTGACTTGCTAAGATACTAAGATGTTTCTATTTTCTCCGACACTTCAACGGGAGAAATCATGAAAATATCTCGCTTTTGGACATCTGCTTTGATCTAAAAATGAAGAATATTTTCTCTGAGGAATGTTTCTGTGGCAGTGCAGAAATATGCGGGGGTACTGATCGCTATTGAATAGTATCGCGGCTGACTACCAGTCTCTCAGCCAACATTTACACGCATTAGAGAAGAGCAACACCATCGTCATGACTGCGAGCCTTTTTACCCTTCCCTCCATCATCCTTTTGTGTTATCAGTCTGGAAGGAGATAGTTGATCTGATGTAGGTAGACTATTTAGTTCGAGTTCTTATGAGACGGGATGCACAAACAAAGGACATTAAATACATACTTACTCAGACTAGGTGTTAAGAGCTCAACACTGATTTAATAATTTCGGAATCCATTTCATTTTAAATAATCTTGCATTCAGGAATATATCTCTCAACAATTTATTAATTTCAAGGAGATTTTTTCAACAACTAATGTTTCGTGAATATATTTCTGGTTACTATGGAAACCATGCTACACGCAATGGCCTAGATATTAGGAAATTCTCTTAAAGAGGGATGAGTGGAAGTGCAAGTTTGGCGGAGTCCTCAACAGGGTCCAGTGGGGCCCTCAAGCCGTATCTCAAGAGGAAGAAGTCTTCTCTTGGAGAGACTAAAATAGCAATTCTAGGATACGAAGGTGTTGGAAAAAGTGGTGAGTAAATCTGGTAAAACAAAATACCGATTCATATTACGGATATCGTTATTTAACGTTCATTTATATAACGGTTAATCACACTTTTTATATCCATTTTCTTTTTTTTTCTCTCTCCACCATTTTCATATTCTCCGCCACTTTTATATTCTGTGATACTGAAATGCTAATTCGAGTTTATGAACACAGTGTGGCGTGTGTGTGTGTGTGTGTGTGTGTGTGTGTGTGTGTGTTTTCTCTCAAGGTAATACTGGGTTTGAAAAAATACAATAGAATCAATGAAACAGCATGTTTGTCTTGTTTCGCCCAATATATGATGTGAGCTCAAAATTCCTGTAAAGTAATGTTTAAATACCTCGTGTTACATTTATGATAACAGAAAATAAAGTTCTGGATTTTAAGTCACACAGGGTGAGCTAAATATTCAACGCTACTACTATTATTACAGCTCCATAATTATTGTATTTACATTTTGATAGTAAAGTCTTAAAGTCAGGAACCAATGGAAAAAAAAAGCAATAACGCTGTAATATACACCTGTTGGAACAAATTTCTAAAATAGTCGTTAAAAAATCTAAACATTCCAGCACCTACACCCACCCCAACCCTCGATCCTAATGATATAAATCATACATATCCTTCGAATTAGGGGGAGCGGGTAAGTTTTAAAGGTAATATTTTAATAATGGTCATGTCTCCTTAACGAATTTCAGGGTTAATGGCTTTTAATTCTTGTAGCTGATGCCCATTCAAGTAGTGTGATTTTATAACAAGGTTTTGAATTTTAAGACATCATCGTGAATACGTTCTCCACGAAGCAAGAAAATCAGATGGGAAGAAGATGATAATACCAACATAGTTCTTTTTGACACATTCTTAAAACAGGAAATAATTTTGATTTCTGTTCATATTAACATCATACCCTTATTTTGCTCTTATTTTCAGAAACACTTAATGAGAAGGGAAAAAAAACTTCGTTATAGAGAGTTGCCAAAAGACTTAGGAGTATTTTCTCATCCACAAAAATGAGCAGGCATTATAGTTATTTCATTGCCGACCTGACTATTATCCCCGAGGTGTTGCAGACAACGAGGCATTTTATTGCCCGAGGCTGTAGGTCTTGAACAATAAAAGAGCTGATTGCCCACCACAAAATGGGCGAATAGTGTGGCCTGTTCATTACATGGTCATAAAATGTTTTATTAGCTAATTTAGCTAGAGCTTACATAAAATCATAGCAAGCATTTAATTGACACAACTTTTAACTGAAATTCCAAATTAAAATTCAATACTGCACACATTTGTTTCATATGGTGGTGAATAGATTGATGTACATAATTATGTCTAAATACCATCCGCTTTACCGCACCGGGCAAAAGTCCGTAGGTGATTTTCCCTGGTGTACGACTAATGCCAATTTTTAAATTTTTAAGTTCAAAGAGAACTAGATCGAAGGCAAAAAAGTAACTAGTTTGAGATATATATATATATATATATATATATATATATATATATATATATATATATATATATATATATATATATATATAATTCGATTTTGATTGCTCAATGACGTCGAATTGTTAGCATCAGAAAATCGCGAAATAATTTATATTTTCAATATGCATATAAATTTTCAACCTCTTTATAAATGAAAAGAAACTGCATACCATTTCAACCGTTTTATGGAATTTCATCTTATATCACAATATAATTGCCTTTTGAGCAGCTGATATGCGTATGAATATCAGTTTTTATTAATGAAGCGCATGTAGTTCCAGCCTCGTTTGAGAGTATGGTGATACGGAATCAGAAAACATCAATATCGCTTTCATACTTCCAGGAAGTGACGTCAAAATTCTGGCTCTTTCATAAATAAACAAAATGTGTAGGTATATAACAGAAGATAATACTTACACTTAAGTCTTCATTCTCACTTTCAGTCTGAAATTAATATGACATTCATGTTCTTTTTAGCTGTTATATATTTAGAACGATTACCTTACCGCCAAAATCCAGCTAAATCATCCATTTCAGATTATTTCAATTTTGTTAAGCCGAATGTTACCGACTAAAAATAGCATCGAATGCACGTAGAGACGTAGTGATTTTGAAAAAGAAACTCACTTTGTCCTGATTCTTAAATAACGTATCGTCGCAAGCCATAGACGATAATCCGCTATGCTTTTTTTATTACTCGTGGCTGCCTGTGCTGGTATTTCTTGCGCAGCATAAAAAGACTCGCAGGTGCTTCAAGACGGGAAAATCAAAATCAAGGAGCCCTTGAGAATAAAAGTTGACAAAAATGACGTGGACAAGACACGGGTTTTCATTTCTATAGTCAACCATAATTTGTTTTGTTTTGTTTTTATAAATTTGGAAATTTTACTTATTCTGTGTTAGTCATACAAACAAATTGCAGCTAGAACTACTTCAGTGGCTCGCAATACCATATCCATATGAATTTTACTACATATATTTCCCCCACTCCCAACCGTGACCCAGCTGTGGTAACCCAAAATCCATTACAAGTTTATGTGTCTTTCCGCCAGGACTGCACGAATTAAATTTGATGAAAAGAAACTTTTTTAAGAAGTAATTGTAGTTACAAGTTTTGCATGTTTCACCTTTCAACCTTTCCATCATGTCCAGGAAAGAGGAGGCCAAAATCGTGACCACCTCGCACATGGTTTGCACATAAACAATCTATGTAGAACGTTTTACAAAGCGATTTTGGATGAGATAAAGTTATGGACAGACGGACGGGCGGAAATCAGATTACAAATATCCAGTGCTAAAACCCTTTGATAATATAATACGTTTTGTACGGCGCTCTTCACGTCTCACATGTTATCGTGATCTGGTCGTAAGTTGACGAATACCATAACACACACACACACACACACACACACACGCACGCACGCACGCACGCACACGCACACACACACACAGAT